>SJYO01033645.1:9045337-9147685 GCA_006410555.1 Capra ibex
CTTTCTCCTCTCACTTTTTCAACCGAATTTCGAGTTGTAAGTCTTTTGCTTCTAGTACCGTAGACCAGGGTAGTGAAGTACCCTTTATCTACCCCTTTGTCACCTTTGTCACAGTCTGAAATAAAAAAACCCGAGTGTTTACTGACGTCTACCACTAACGTCGGTACTTTAAGTTTCTGCGAATGAAGAACCTTCTTTTCAATACTGGTTGGATCTATCGTATAAGTTTTCGTCTCTGTAATGAAACGACTGATTCCAGGTAGATCAGTTCCGATACCAAAAAGGACACCAGTACATACCTACACTCTCAACCTGACACTTCTTTCGACTCGTGACTTCTTAACTACGAAAACTTCACACCACAACCTCTTCTGAGAACTCTCAGGGAACCTGACGTTCCTCTAGGTTGGTCAGGTAAGACTTCCTCTAGTTGGGACCCTAAAGAAACCTTCCTTACTACGATTTCGACTTTGTGGCCATGAAACCGGTGGAGTACGCTTCCCAACTGAGTAACCTTTTCTGAGACTACGACCCTCCCTAACCCCCGTCCTCCTCTTCCCCTACTCACTTCGACTCTACCGACCTACCGTAGTGCCTGAGTTACCTGCACTCAGACTCACTTGAGACCCTCTACTACTACTTGTCCCTCCGGACCGTACGACGTTAAGTACCCCAGTGTCTCAGCCTGTGCTGACTCGCTGACTTGATTTGACTGGGACGTATATTGAATTTATTCGTCCCACTGTTATATATCGGAACTACATGAGGAAAGGACTAAACCTTGGTCAGACAACAAGGTGCAGGTCAAGATTGACAACGAAGAACTGGACACATGGTCTGGTGGAATGGACGGAGGACTCTTTAGACATACGTCCAGACATACGAGAGTATTAATGGAAACAACAACAACAATAACAATAGTACTCTTAGAAATGATAGATGAAAGTATCGTCGAAAGTTCATACATTATATCATAAAATTCAGATCAGTGGTACGACATGTAACGATGGGGTTTTGAATAAGTAAGGAGAATATAGACCTTCAACCTTGAGAAATTAGTTGTAAAGGGGTAAAAGGGGTGAAGGTTCTGGGACTGTTGGTGGTTAAGTGAGAGACAAAGACACACAAACCGAAAAAATCTAAGATGTGCATGAACTCTAACATACCATAAACAGAAGAGACAGACTTAATAAAGTCATTTATATCCGGGAGTGCCAGGTAGGTACAACACGGTTTACCGTCCTAAAGGATGAAAGAGTACCAGTTCATTAAAAGGTAAAACATATATGTCATAAACGTCATAAACAAGTAGGTAACTGCCTGTAAATCCAACAAAGGTAAAGAGTCGATATCAGTCGTTACGACGGTATTTGTACTCTTACGTCTATTCAGTGACTCTCTCACTAAAGTAAAAGAAACCTGTATATGGGTCTGCACCCTAACGACCTAGTATGCCATCAAGTAAAAATTAACAAACTCCTTGGAGGTATTACAAAAGGTATCATCGAGACATTTCAATGTAAAGATGGTTGTCACGTGTTCCTAAGGAAAAAGAGGTCGCAAAAAATTAGAGAACGGAAAAGTTATTATCGGTAATATCGTCCACTCTACACTATAGAGTCCCACCAAAACTACACATAAAGGGACCACTAATCCCTACAACTCGTAGAAAAGTATATGAAGAACCGATAAACATACTGAAAAAACTTTTACAGATAAGTCGAACGAACGAACAAAATAGCCAATTTAATAATACACACACAAAACGACAACTCAACATGCTTAAGGAATACATGAAACCTACAATTGGAGAATATCCTATGGACCAAACGTTTACGAAAGAGAGTTTGGTATCCAATGCAAAAGTAAAACAACTGAAAACAGTCACATGTTGAAAATTTTAAACTATATTAGGGTGAACAAACAAAAACGAAAACAATGAACACGAAAACCATAGTATAAGTTTTTTGGTAACGATTCTGACTACAGTTCCTCTAAAAGAAGATACAAAAGAAGATCCTCTAAATTTCAAAGTCCAGAATGTAAATAATGAATTAGGTAAAGACAAATTTAAAACACACATACACATTCAATCCCTAGGTCAAAGCAAGAAAAGGTACACTCATAAGTTAAAAGGGTTGTAGTAAATTATTTCCTAGTTAAGAAAGGGGTGACACACAAGTACTGAGGAAACAGTTTATAATTAACTGTTATATACATATCCTAATGAAGACACGAGATTTAAGATAAGGTATATACATACCAAAATACGGTCATGGTATGACAAAAATAATGATATCGAAACATTATATCAAACTTTAGTCTTTTACACGAATGTCGAAACAAGAAGGTTTACTAACGAGACTTTTTTTTAGGGGTAACTAGTACCACTTTTCAGTAAAATTACAAGGTAACTTAAACAAAACGATTATAAAATAACTCCTAAAAGTGTAGACATTAGTAGTTCCTATAACTAAATATCAAAACAAAGAACACCATAGAAATAGACTGAAACCATAGTCCCATTACGACGGGAGTATTTATTCAACCCTTATAAAAGAGGAGAAGGAGGAAAAATTAAAAAACCTTTCACGAACTCTTACTCACCGTAAGTAAGAAATCCACAAACCACATTAAATGGTCACTTTAGTATAATAGACCCCGAAAAGAAACAACCCTTAAAAGACTAATGACTAAGTTAGAGGATTAGACAATAGTCAGAGAAGTCTAAAAGATATATAAGTACTAAGTCAGAACTATCAAACATACAAAGATCCTTAAATGGGAAAGAAGATCAAACATGTGAAACAAAACCCATAGCAATGAGCACCATCAGACAATATTTAGAAACACAAAGAAACCATAGTCAAAGTTACAGAGGAGAAAGTAAACATTAAAGTAAATAAACTCAGGAGAGAAAAAAAGAACTATTCAGTGACCTTTCATACTAACGAGGGTAAGTATCATAGAGATCACCGACTATGATCAACGGGAACGGGAAGAAGGACGAAGAATTGACAGAAACATGTCGAGTCGAAACGACTAGAGACCCGACCTACTTAGATTTCACCCAAGAACAAGACACGGGACTTTCCGGAACTTTCGATCAGGGTATGAGGAAAGAGGGAAAGGTCACTACCCGTGAGAAACATCGACCTCTCAAAGGAGAACCGTGGCTCTTCACGATTGGACCCCCTACTCTACTACACCCACCGTACTTCGGTAAGAAAGAATCAAAAACACGTCAATAGGATTCCTAAAAAAAAAAAAAACCTAGGGTCACACAAATCTTCAAATAGTTTACCCGAGGACTTAAGAGAGTGTCGACGAACACAAACATCTAGTGACAGTATACCAACTAGAAACACTGTCATACCTTTGACCTCAGAAGAGGTGGGGCGGGGTGGGGTAGAACCACTATACTCGCGGTTTAATCCTATAACTAAAGGTCAACGACACACCCTCTACCGTTCCTTTTTCTACGATCCTAAACTGACCTTAAAAACACCGTTTTGTTGGACTTCGTTTTGACACCCATTTTAATACTTTCCTGTGATTACAAACAACTGTGGGACGTAAAATATTGACCGTTTATAGAATGTCTAATCCCAGTCACTCCGATTCATCGACTGGACTCTAGTATATTGTTTATTTACGGTCTCGAACTATAATTAGAATCTAGTGAAACCAGTTTTACACCCGCTTATGTAACAGAAGACTTATATCGACCAATAAATTTTTCAGATAAATCCCAATCCAAATTCTCTCCATTTTACTAATCTACTTTTAGGAAACGTCTCTTGACCCCTTTCCCGTACTAAAATCTTATAGTCAAAACTCTCTCTCGACTTCTCCAGTCTGGATCTTGATTTTTGACCTACACTACGATACAATTTCACTTTCACAATGTGTTTACGACTCTATGTCTCCTACGGCATAAGTTTCACTTCCCGTCTCTCGTCTACATGCAACTTTTCTAAATTATTTTTTATTGACAAATATTTTGAGAACATGGTAAATGGGTATAATTTTAAATATTTTGGACAGTCTTTCCTACTTTTACCTCTAATTGAAGTATTTATATTTTAGACTTCTTTTGAACCGCACAACACTTAGAGTTGTGAGTTTGGTCCACTCTACCCTTTCTACGTGGAGCTTTGATTACTAACCAAAGTCAGTAGTCATCTACAGGAGAAATCAAACCTCTTGTCGCACGGACAAAGATTTGACCCGAACTCTTTAAATTGATCGTTCTCAGACTAGTCAGTGAACTAAACTCCACTTCGTTTCCTCACCATAACATCGTGTTCCTATAGAATGTAAGGATCCCAAACCCCTTTTCTTACTCCTTCACAAAGGGTACCCGGTGTACATCCCCTCTCTCGACCTTAAACCAAGTGTAATCTCGATATATGCCTCTTCCGTTACCGTGGGGTGAGGTCATGAGAACCGACCTTTTAGGGTACCTGTCTCCTCAGACCATCCGACGTCAGGTACCCCAGCGATTCTCAGCCTGTACTGACTCACTGAAGTGAAAGTGAAAAGTAAAAGTACGTAACCTCTTCCTTTACCGTTGGGTGAGGTCACAAGAACGGACCTCTCAGGGTCCCTGTCACCCGACGACAGATACCCCAGCGTGTCTCAGCCTGTGCTGACTTCGCTGAATCGTCGTCGTCGTCGTCGTCTCGATACATCCTCGAAGGGACCATCGAGTCTACCATTTCTTAGGTAGACGTCACGTACTCTACACCCGAACTAGAGACCTAGTCCTTCAAAGGGACCTCTTCCTTTACCGTTGGGTAGGGTGATAAGAACGGACCTTTTATGGTACCCGTTCTCCACAGACCGGCCGATGTCAGATACTCCGGTGTTTGTCAGTCTGTGTTGACTCACTGAACTCGTGTCTCGATAGATTTTCCGACTTGTAAGAAGTCCGTTGTCTTTGACTACAATAGTGGTCTAAGGATCCTTGACTGTTTCCTCATTCACTGATCAACTTTGTTCTAAATAAACAGTTCTAGTTCTTTTGACGTCTGTCCTCGTAAAGTCACCACTTACTACACAAAAACTTTTTTGGATACTTTCATGGAAGGTCTCCTTTTCAGTCGAAAGATCATATGTGAGTCGGGTCGCTCATGTTTCTCTGAGTATTCTCTCGGTCGGTTATTCTTATGAAGACGAAGTGGAAGAATGGAGAAGAGGTAGGAGTCATAGTTGGACCCTTCTTTTTGGTTGGTGTAAAAGTAAAGGGTCTAAATCCCTCGATCCCTGGTTCCTTCCCCTCCCAGAACTTGAAATCTCGTTCAACCACTCAAACTGACAGCTTAATCTATAAAATTAAAGATCAGAAGAGGTTTTCTCACTCCTTTTGGTAACTTAAGTGGACTCAAATTTCAGTCCTTGTTAACTTTTCCAGAGCGGTGACTCATGTAAACTTTCCCTCTCCCGATGTTCACTTTGACGAACATAATGGAGGACACTGAGTGTAAACACGTGGTATGACCGACTCCTCTGTACGCGAGACTAACATTGTCCACGACTTCTACCAACTGTGGTCCGTCATGGGTTGTTGTCTGTTGCCCACTACAAACCCTTCTACCACTCACAGTGGACCCAGTCGGATCCGTTCTTCGGTCGTCCTCTCAACTAAGGAACTGAAGACCCATCTTATGTCACTATCCATAGAACCTTGAGTACAAAAGACGTTATTTGACAAAACCACCGGGGAGATCTATTGGAAATGGTGTGACCACGTAGGTAGAGTGTGAATGAAACTAAAGGATTTCTAAAAGGAACCTACTGTACTCGGAGAAGTGTACGTTTACAAACCCTCTAACACGGGAGAATCTCACCAACAAACGGTTACGGACTGTTTATACCTCCAAGTTTTCAGACTGGTGGAAGGAATTTTACCCTGTTGAGACATCCAGAGATATACAAGATCTCAAGAGACTCTACTACTGAAGGGACTACCAAATCTGCCGTTTCGCAGACGGATGGTACGTCCTCTGGGCCCAAGCTAGGGACCCAACCCTTCTAGGGGACCTCTTCCTTTACCGTCAGGTGAGGTCATGATAACGGACCTTTTAGGACACCTGTCTCCTCGGACCTCCGATGTCAGGTACCCCAGCGTTTCTCAGTCTGTACTGACTCACTGAAGTAAAGTGAAGTGAAGAGACTCTATAGTTAGATTACTAATATAAAGTCGCTTTAGTATAGAAACGAATCGAAAAACAAGAGGAGACAGGACGAAAGACTAATAGAAAAATATTAAAAGAAAACTCTTTAAGAGAGTTACTGAGTGACCATGTTTTTAGGACAGAGTCTGAGACGAAAATCCCTTAAACTGTCTTCTGGTGCTCACTAGAATCTTTCGACCTACATTTCTTACCCTAAGGCTCAACCCAATAGACGACCGACTTACGGTTACTCCTGGGATAATGACCACCATTTCATAATTACTAAGAACCGAACCATAAAGTCGACCCTTTAGTGAATCCAAAAGTGGACACTCCTTGACCATGTCCTTTAGTCACCCTCCCCTGTATAATCGAAAACGTTAACCTGACCTTAAAATGACCTTATTATTACTATCCAGAACACTTTGACCTACCACCATCTTTCGTGGTATACTACGTGATTCCTCTCTTTTAATGTTCAAAAGTAGATAATTAGTACCTAAACTTCGTTTCACTTTAAGTCTCCCGGAGGAATCGATGAAAATTTTTCTATATTAGAAGACTTTGAACCTCCCGTCAGACTCGACTACTGATTCTAAGAACTCCAAAATCTTCTCGTACGAAAGACGTTTACGCTTATGACGAAAGTAGGTAAATAACCCACTACCGTTTCCGACGAATAAAACTCACTCCGAGTCTCGTTCTCTTAGGAAACAGTGTCTAGGTCAGACAACGAAACGGTGAACTCGGTATACCGAACCGACTAGAGTACAGTGATTCCATAAACGTACCTTGTTTCTACGGTACTCCGCAGAGACGATTCGAGACCATCCTTTCAGTGTCGTGTCCGGGGATTCTAAGACCTCTTTCCGGTACAGTAGACGTCTTTTTGATGTGTAATAAGTTTTTCATCGACGTTCTTACTATAACCCGGGACCATCTTTGACCAATACACTGGCACCCCATAGACCACTCACACGTCGGTCGTCATCAGTAGTGTCTTGATGTACACCCATTTACCAATTTGGGTGGTTCAGACTCAAATCATACGGGTCGTCGTCAGGTGACGTTCTACCATATCATTAAGACCCTAATCGAAGTCTTCAGTGTCTAATTGGTATACTTATTCATCGGGACCGAAGGTGTAGTGAGTCATAACAACGTGACTACTACGAGGGAGTCAAGTGTGGACACCGGAGTACCTTTTAAAGCATACTAGTCGACTATTCTCTTTTTGACGTGAACCAAATACGTCTTCAGTCAAGATTATACAACAACAAGTCAGTGAGTGAACGCAGACTGAGACGTTGGGGCACCTGATGTCGGGAGGTCCGAAGGGACAGGGAGTGACAGAGGACTTCAAACGAGTTTGAGTGCAGGTAACGCAGCCACTACGGTAGGCTGGTAGAACGGGAGACAAAAAGGGAAGAGGGGGACGGAAGTCAGAAAGGGTTGTAGACCCAGAAAAGGTTAATCAACCGAGAAACGAATTCTACCAGTTTCATAACTTTGAAGTCGAAGTCCGAGTCTGGAAGGTTACTTATAAGTCCCAATTAAAGGAGGTCCTAACTGACCAAACTAGAAGAACGTCAGGTTCCCTGAGAGTCCTCAGAAGAGGTTGTAATGTCAAGTTTTTTCGTAGTCAAGAAACCACGAGTCGGAAGAAATACCAGGTTGAGAGTGTATGCATGTACTGATGACCTTTTTGGTATCGAAACTGATCTTCCTGGATACAGTCTTTTCATTACAGAGACGAAAAATTATACGACAGATGCAAATAACATCGAAAAGAAGGTTCCTCGTTCGAAGAAAATTAAAGTACCGATGTCAGTAGTAAACGTCACTAAAACCGTGGGTTTTATTATTTCTGAGAGTGACAAAGGTAACAAAGGGGTAGATAAAAGGTACTTCACTACCCTGGCCTATGATACTAGAATTAAAAAACTTATAACTCAAAATTCGGTCAAAAAAGTGAGAAGAGAAAGTGAAAGTAGTTCTTCAAGAAATCAAGAAACGAAAGACGGTATTCCCGCCACAGGAGACGTATAGACTTCAATAACCATAAAGAGGACCGTTAGAACTAAGATCGAACGTGAAGTAGGTCGGATCGTAAAACGTACTGCATGAGACATATAGTCAATTTATTCGTCCCACTGTCATATGTCGAAACTGGATGAGGAAAGGGTCAAACGTAGGTCAGAGAACAAGGTACGGAAAAGGTATTGACAACGAAGAACTGGACGTATGTCTAAAGAGTCCTCCGTCCATTCCACCAGACCATAAGGGTAGAGATTCTTAAAAGGTGTCAAACAACACTAGGTGTGTCAGTTTCCGAAATCACATCAGTTACTTCGTCTTCATCTACAAAAAGACCTTAAGAGAACGAAAAAGATACTAGGTGGTCAACGACCTTTGAACTAGAGAACATCGAGATGGAAAAGATTTGGGTCGAACATGGAGACCTTCAAGAGCCAAGTACATGATAACTTCGGACCGAACTTCCTAAAACTCGAATGGAACGATCGTACACTTTACTCACGTCACACGCCATCAAACTCGTAAGAAACCGTAACGGGAAGAAACCCTAACCTTACTTTTAATTGGAAAAGGTTATATAACTACGTTTGATTTTTATCTTCCACCAAAGTCCTGTCAGGATGAGTACTCACCGGAAGATTTTATCACCACTCAACTTTAACAGGTTCACCCTTCCTCACCTGCTCGAAATTGACTAAAATAAACAGTAGATAAAACACACTTTTGATTCAGTAAACTCAACATGTTTAAGTGTACGTCACTACTTAACGAAATGACCAACCAATCCTCCGAATTTCCTCTTTTACTAACCTTCTAGGTACTGTCCTTCCGGACCCCCTCTCAGTACAACTACTTAAATACCCTTATTTATACTTCATTCCCCTAAAAACATAGTATATGATTGTGAATGGTGTCTCATAGATAACCTCTCCTTGAACTTGTGTACCAATATATCCTACTGAACTGGTCATTTACAATGGGCAAGAAAACAGAAGTCAGTGAGAATTAACTTGTCACCTGATTTTCTTTTTCAGTGTCAATGTCACTACCTCCCATACGCACCGACAATCGGACTCGAAGGAGCATGGTTCCGAGGAGATCAATGACGGTAACGACTTACAGTCGCAATGGAAGGTTATTGTCTCGAGTCGTGACAGAAGTTATTCAATGGAAGAGACCATGTAAACACATTTTAATTAACGTAATCTGGGGAATGGTAAGACCTTTTACATCGTTAAGTGGGTCTAAACTCGACTTTGTATAAGGTCCCTACTAAACGCAAAAGACCGATATCACAAATTAGTTGTAGTGACAGATTCTCGTAAGGTCGAACCTAAGACATACTGAAGATCAACTTGATTCCCTGGAGGAAATATCGTTACTTTCATGTTGTAATCCGTATACTGGTACTTAGGTCTTGGTGACCTGGGAACAGTAGGGTGTGGTATTACACTAATTATAACCGAAGTACCTTGTCACCGTACTCCCATGTTGACACCACGACCGAACCTTTCTCGCGGCACACAGATACTCCACGATAGCAAGTTATACGTTATCTAGAGGAATTCGGTTGTCGGTGACACATCCCCACAGGTGTTCTCCATCTTATGACTCAGACCCTTGGTTCTATCCTTTCATCCTTACAGGATAATAATAGTGAGGTTCACTGGGTGACCCCCTTAAACAAAAAGGTAAACATATTGAAGTCCGAGATACCCAGATCTCATGGATAAAGATCACTTCTCTACGAAGGTTGTCCTTTGAATAACTCTCAAAGTGATGTCGATGTCAATATCGACACCAGACCAGTGAAACTCGAAGGGTACAGTTATCTATTCCGTCGTGTCTCGTCTCGATGATGTAAACTTCTTCTTTTAACTGGGACTAGTAGTACTCCGTCATTCCGACGACGATACAGTACCCTCGTCCCCCGTCTATAGATTGTATAAAAACCGTGATAGTACGGTTCAAAATCGACATTTACCGTTCATGTCGTTGTGAACAGACTATTTGTCCATAAGTCTAGGGACTCCCAACTCCAAGACCCAGATGCTAAGTCCGTTTGATGGTCGTCCCTCCTCCCTATAGAGACCCACCACATCTTCTACCACTTAAAATCAATGTGGAGTCCTGGTTGAAGTCATCGACCCCGACCTCAAATAGGGTGATTGGGAGACAAATATGTAAATGGGTCTTTAATACCGGTCGATTTTAGGATCTCTTACACACAGACTTATTTGTTACATTCTGTTCCTTCTATAATGTTTCTCATATGTTTTCAGAATTGTGACCAGACCATGTATTATTCTTGATTGATTTACTAATAAAAACAAGTAAACGATTCAGTACAGGTTGTGAAACTCTGAGGTGCCTGACGTCGTAAGGTCCGAAGGGACAGGAAGTGATAGAGGCCCTCAAACGAGTTTGAGTAGAGGTAACTCGACCTGTCGAAATATGAACAATCTTTATTAAACCTTTTACATCGTACACGTGACCTTGTATGTCTCAGTTCGAAAGACACTGAAAAGGAACTAAATTTGTGTTAGTGTTAATTATCCGTTACAACTCGTTAACATCCCGAAAGACTCCTGATCCTTAATACGTATGGTACCTCTTCTGAGAAGGTTTAGGGAACGTAACAAAATGGCAGAGAGAACTTGATACAGTATTTCACTATACTAAAAGACGAAGAAAAGACGCCCGATCACTACGGAAGATTAAACCTACGAACTTTCGATCTCTGTAGAGAGAATATAACTGACATACAAATCGGATCGCGGACAGTGACTCACACATCAGTTATTTTCGAATATCTTATTCATTATTTACATTGTTATAATGTAGTTAAGAACGACGATGAGTAGTCCCTCAGTAGATTGTATCCAAACAGATACACTCTTCGTTTAGTGTTTAGTGACGGTTATTACATCTCGTAAATAGGAGTCGAAACTTAATTATAAATTTTGATTAGAGATAAAAAAGACTGGGACCGTTATAGAGGGGAAAAGAGAGAGATTAGACAGATAGTGTTGAAAAAAGAGGTCAGAAGTCAGTGTCACTGTAAAAAGACACGAAAATACAGTCAACGGTACCTTTTATTTACTGATAGGGTAGGCTTGATAGGGGTACACTAAAATACACTCGAATAATATATAGTTTGATAAGATTTGTTTGGTAACCACCGGACCTTTAACCCCTCTTTAGTCAGACATCTGTAAACTTCGAAGAATTTCCGTTTTATCTTACTTATTATACTACGTTTTTCCTTTCAAACCTGTCCCACCATTTTCCCGAGAACCCCTTGCGTCCCTTCAATGGAAATCCGACTAAACCACTATCTAAAACTTACGCTCCTTATTTCCTCTGTCTTGTCAGTCCTCACTATAAGTCCATTGAACCACTACCACGGTAAATGACTCTATTGTGTCCCATCCTTGTATCTTAAACTTATGTTTTGTGGCTTTTATGAAAGTTTGTCACAAACATGCCAATATTAAACACCTAAACCTCGAGTTCTCTCTTTCTAGACCCTCTTTGTACCCTCCTTATATACAGAAATCACCCTAGATTCCGTCTCACGCATCTCTTTCCTTCTTGTCTCACGCCTCCTGTCCTGGGAATCCTTGGGGTTTGCACTTCGTCTCCTTCCCCGTGAGTGTTCCACCGCACCTTCTGCTTTTACTTCGCCGAAATTTATTCGATGCGTACGCACAGACAAGTGTAAGTTGAGAAAAACTAGGGTATCTGTTATCGGGTGGTCTGAGGAGACGGGTACCTTAAAAGGTCCGTTCTCATGACCTCACCCAACGGTAAGGGAAGAGGTCCCCTAGAAGGGCTGGGGTACTAGTTTGGGTGCAAAGACCGAAGAGGACGCAGGCATCCGCCTGAGCAAAGGTGACGCGGTGGACCCTTTGACTCACACAGTCGTTTCAGTTCTGTACCCCGTTTGAGATGCAAAGAAGAGTTCATAGGACAGGATATATACACTGGAAGAGAGACGGAGGCTACGATAAGCCGCACAGCAAGGAACATTTGACAAGGAGGACTTTCCTCCGGTGGAGAAAACCCTTCGAGGGGGACTCAGGGAGTCCGTCTGCAAAACATCGTGTGACGAATGTCAAGATAAACAAACCTAAGACGAGTAGTGTAATGTGAATTTAGTAGTCAGATGTTTGGACAGAGGAACAGTCTGACACTGAAAACTAAGATATAAAGGTCGTGGTGATGCAAAGTTGGAACCGACTTAGGGATCACGGTCTCATCATTAAAATACCTTCTGTGAGTTTACAATAAAAAACTTACTTATTTTTCGATGAGGTTTTCGATTCCCTTAGATTTAACGATTACTACTTTTTTTTTTTTTTTTGTGGTTTCAAAGTCCCGTATAAAAGGAAGCCCTAACACGGTGTTTGATCGAATACGTTGAACGACGTAAAAACTCCCTTAATCGAAGGAGAAATCCTTTTAGTCCTACAATCAATTACTGTTATAAGATACCGGTCAAAAAGTCGTTAATAACATAAAGACCTAAATTTATTTATAAAACCAACCTTTCATTAGAAAGAGAAAGACGGACAGAACCAAGAAGGAGACTAAACATTTACCCACACCAGACTCAACTCCTTCATAACCTAGAATAAAAGGTGCTCTTAATGACTCCTGTCAAACCAATTCTGAATGTTCGGGTCGTTACAGAATTTATGTACAGTCGTTCAAAGCTTTCCGACATCTACTCTTTCACGGTAGTGAAGGACCCATTAACCTTGTTCCTTCTCCTGTGTATCGTGTCCCTAAATCGTTTCCTAACTGGACAGAGGAGAGGACATCTCGTCATTACCCGAGCAAACAATGAGTACCGGGACGAACAGTGGCGTACTATCCCCATTGTGTCAAAGATCGTGTGAACGGGTCCCAGGGATTGGCTTATCGACTTTTATTTCCACACTTCTGTCCTGCACCTTTAACTAGATAAGTATCGTGTGTGAAGTTTCAAGGACCCCACACAGTGTTCGGCACCTATATTTATGGTTAGGTACACGAATCACTGAGAAATTTGAAACCCATCTGTGTCCTCTAATCTACCATTCGGATTTTCAGTACGAAGAGTTTAGTATATGGAAGAGAAAGATACTAAAAGTACCATTAAGTACTAAACCCTTTGGGACTCCTATTAAAGGACATACCTTAACCACTTTATCCCAATAGGTATATCGGTTTACCTTATATACGAGATTAAGGACCGTATCTTGGACTGTGATACTTTTATCTTAGTTCTGGAATATTATCATCTATAATGATATATTTACGACTCAATAAATTTTCCTCTCAAACAGACACAACCACTCTTTTACTTGTAAAACACTTGACACATAAGTAAAAACGTAGTATTACTTAACTTTTGTCAATCGTACAGTTCGGATATTAATTTTTACATAAATTTTATATATGTATTCTGTTACAAGTCATGTCTTAATAAATAAAGTTCGACAAAGTTATTCATCAAACTTTATCTTTTTATGGAAAATAGTACCCCAACTGATTTTGTGAGATCTCACAGTTAGGTTTCGTTATAATACTTGAGTAAAAAATCTTGTATACTGATGATTCGTTTCAATAACGTACATGTACCGCTAATATTGGTATATTGATTTACGTATACTTCTTTTCAGGTATTTTCATTAACACTCCTACCACTAGAAACCTATTTATAAAAAGAACATAGATTAAAGGTTTAAATCCCTAATTTATAAATTAGAGTGTATGAATGTTATTTTATTGAATTCTAAAGATTATTGGAGTCTGTAACTGTACAGTGTCTCCTTTATGGATATTGATTAGAAATCACCCACCCTAGGTCCTTTTAGTCTCCTAGGATTCGTTTTAGTTGCAAAACTTTAAACTTTCATTTATCATTACTACCGAAATACACCATTAACACAAAGATAAGCATTTCCTCATCTGAATTTAGGATTGAACCTAGAGACCTCTGTAATGTATTGAAGAGACTCGGAACCAAGAGGAGAGACACTGGACCCCTATTACAACGGAGAAAGTGTCAAAAAAAAAACATTTTTTACTTCACCTTATTACATACAATAATTATTTATGAATCGTACCATAAAAGATCATTCATTAACCTTTTAATATGAATAAGTACGACAAATTACATTACGTGAGGAACCAAGAAGGTCACAAGAACACTCTACCTTTCCCCATTGGTAAGTAACACAAAGAAAGATTTACCCCTTTACCTTAGGGATCCGAACCTACGGGATCAAGTTTCGGTCCATTTTTTGTGACTTTTGTACTTATGTCAACTAGGAACTTGTTGTGTCTAAACTTGACAAACGCAAGTAAATATATTCGAAAAAAAAAAAAAAAGGTGATTTACGGACAATGTCAGGATATCCTGGGAACCAACCGACTTAGGAGTCTGCACCATGACGTCCATATTTCCCGACTGATATTACAAAGTACTCCTAAAGGAGAAGTTCCTCCCAACCGTGCGGATTAGAGACACAACAAGTACCCAGTTTACATCGAAGAGATGTATAGAGTTGGTCCGTCCCTGATCCTATGTAAGTTTTCGGTTGACTGAATAAAAAGAGTATAGTCCCTTCATATACCTTAGTCCCACAAGGAATTTCAAACGTTATTCTTATGATAGAGTGTCATCGTAGAGTTTGTGTTTTGAACTTTTGGTGTGTGAGTCAATTGTACTTCAAATCAAAGAAAGACACCTAAGATTTCCCTTACCGTTGGAAGAGGTCATGAGAACGAACCTCTTAAGGTACCTGTTTCCTAGGACCGCCCGATGTCAGGTAGGGCAACGTTTCTCAGACTGTGCTGACTCGTTGATTGTGTCTGTGGGATGGTTTTCTTGGAGAGTCTCCGAGTAAGTACACGTTTTCGGTAATAACGAGGAGGTAGAGACTTTATTAGTACTCCGATCTCTTGAAATGTCTATACTACACTTCAGTCATGGAGTTCTTATTACACGGTAGGAATAAAGACCCATTCTTCGGACGTGACCCATTCTTTTGACCCATTTCTTTTGACCCATTTTTCGGACGTGTATCGTTGTCATCTGTACGAAGAAGAGCGAAAACAGTGGACAGTACCGACCTCTTTTTGTGACTCGGAGGAAAAGATGGGTGAAAATTATGATGTGTTCGGAGTAACCATTAAATTTTCTGCTCTCTTTCAGGAGTAGAACAGGGTGAATCGGTTCACTCGGGGTAAGGTTTTAATACAACCGAAGAGTTACCATCTCGACTATAATACTTGATTATACTGGTAAGGACCTCACTTTTCCGACTATTGATCCTACCGACGGAGTCTTGTCCAGGACCACAAAACTCGGGAGTACTTCGATCTGACGGTAATAGAAGACACAATTATGACTAGACAGGTATCACGGTATAAGAAGGAAGTATGACTAAAACATGATTCTCTGACTACCCGGGAAGACACAGAGACCCAGATGTAGTACTGGTTCGGTTATGTGGACCTATTCAAAATCACTGAAAGTTGCAACCCCTCTTATTGACTCCTAGAATTAGAAAAAGGGACCTTTCTATGGCACCAAACGAATGTTTAACAGAAGGATTCTTTACTTTGAAAAGTACAAATGTTCAAAAGAGTACGTTTTTATGTGTGTGTGTGTGTGATATATATATATATATATATATATATAAAGGTTTGGAGTTAGAGTTTACTCTATGACGGTTTGTATTTGAAACTTATTTCTGAGATGAAGCAATACTCAGAAAATATTGGGTCGTACAAATAATAAGAAAATTGAATCAGAAATTATAAGAAGTCTTATTGAACCAATATATTAAATTTTTTCCGTTTATCATTAATATTGTCAATTATAAATAATAAATAATACTCGGTTTAGAACAAGACTCATAAAATGTATATAACGGAGTAAATTAGGAGTGTTAATGGGAACGTTTTATCCGGAGAACGAGAAGAGCGATATTTCTACTTCTTTGACTCCTACTCTCGCCAATTGATTGAGTGGGTCCAGTGCACCGATGATCTCGAGTCTTACTACTCAGGTTCGTCACACCACGGTCTGTGGTACAAGAATTAGGGCTGTTATGGGTCGGACGTTCTAAAGGTCTTTTCTCTTTATCTTTAGGAGATGAGTGGATGAAGAAAAGGGGATTCCCTACTAGAGAAGTTAACGAAGTCGATATTCGTTATAAGAATAACATTCATTATCAGAAACAAAATGTTCAAATCTACAATGTATACAACAAAGTCGACACCTCCCACTGTCACGGTAGGGGTGACAGGGTCACAAAAGAAGGATTATGTCAAAATAGTGGACAACGTCTTTATTACTGAGTAACAAAGGTCGTCGTCACCTCGTCTACATTATTATTATTTTCATTTTACGCACTATATCCATTACGTAAATTTGGTAGAACTTTGGCAAGGGAGATGGGATCAGGGACCTTTTTGACGGAAGGTACTTCGGTCACGGACCACGGTTTGCCAACCCCTAGGGACCAAATGTCATAATCATAACGATTTACTCATAAAAAGTGACTGAAGTGAAGGAAAAGCACGTCGATAAGTAAACGATAAAATAACAAGTAAGCGATTCAGTGCAGGTCGAGAAACGTTGAGGTACTTGATGTCCTGCGGTCTGAGAGACAGGAGGTGATGGAAGGTCTCAAACGAGTCTAAGTACAGACAACTCTGGTACTACGATAGCTTAGTAGAGTAGGAGACGGTGGGAGAAGAGGAGGACGGAAGTTAGAAAGGGTCTTAGCCCCAGAAAAGTTACTCAACCGAGAAACGTAGTACACCGGTTTCACAACATTGAACTCGAAGTCGAAGACAGGAAGGTTACATATAAGTCCCTACTAAAGGTAATCCTAACTAAACTAGAGGAACCTAAGTTTCTCTGAAAGTTCTCAGAAGAGGTCCTGATGTTAATTTTTTGTAGTTACGGAGTCGTGAGTCGAAAGGAATACCGAGTATTGAAAACACGAACGACGTACCCATAGTAAATCCCTAACATAGTAGACATGACTGTCTCACATGTAAAAAAGAATATAGACGGGGGTCACTGGAATGTAATCATTGAACTTTAACTGGTATCACATAAACGAAGTACTATTAGTCGTTCGTGATATTTAGTCATAAAAACAAACAAACAGACTACCTAAGTAAAAGGACCTTTCGGTGAACGATTCGTAAATGGTCTTACGGTCACGACCCTGGACAATGAGAACTCGGAAAGTCCACCCCCCAACCCACCACCTCTAAATGTCACTTTTGACGACTTAGTTGACTAAAGACCAGACGTAAGAAGAGACGGTTGTGACCGATTAACCGAAAGAGGATAGACGAATGAAAAAGTTACAGAAGGGAAAAATATCTTCAAACACTAAAGAAGTAGTATGTAGAAATAACAAGTTAAGAACTAATTCCGTCCAAACTTCTCTCCGTTTGTCGTTTATATAAAAATTTAAAGTGGTAGTCAAGTGGAGTCAAGTCAAAAGACTTAATGTCAAGTCAAGTCAAAAGACTTAATGTCATGTCATGTAGTTAAGTCAAGTCAAGTCAAAAGACTTAAAGAGTTCTCCGTCCAGTCCACCAGACCATAAGGGTAAAGAAAGTCTTAAAAGGTGTCAAATAACACCAGGTGTGTCAGTTTCCGGAACCGTATCAGTTATTTCGTCTTTATCTACAAAGAGACCTTGAGAGAACGAAAAGGTACTAGGTCGGTTGCAACCTAGTCACTATTTATGTGACACCTTTTAAGACTTTCTCTACCCTTATGGTCTGGTGGACTGGACGGAGAACTCTTTAGATATACGTCCAGCCCTTCGTTGTCAATCTTGACCTATACCTTGTTGTCTGACCAAGGTTTGTCCTTTTCTTCATGCAGTTCCGACATATAACAGTGGGACGAATAAATTGAATATCCGTCTCATGTCGTACTCTTTGCGACCTGACCTTCTTTGTGTTCGACCTTAGTTCTAACGGCCCTCTCTATAGTCATTGGAGTCTATACGTCTACTGTGGTGGGAATACCGTCTTTCACTTCTCCTCGATTTTTCGGAGAACTACTTTCACTTTCTCCTCTCGCTTTTTCAACCGAATTTCGAGTTGTAAGTCTTTTGTTTCTAGTACCGTAGGCCAGGGTAGTGAAGTACCTTTTATCCCTTTGTCACCTTTGTCACAGTCTGAAATAAAAAAAACCCCCGAGGTCTTAGTGACGTCTACCACTGACGTCGGTACTTTAACTTTCTGCGAATGAGGAACCTTCTTTTCAATACTGGTTGGATCTATCGTATAAGTTTTCGTCTCTGTAATGAAACGGTTGATTCCAGGCAGATCAGTTCCGATACCAAAAAGGTCATCAGTACATACCTACACTCTCAACCTGACACTTCTTCCGACTCGCGGCTTCTTAACTACGAAAACTTGACACCACAACCTCTTCTGGGAACTCTCAGGGAACCTGACGTTCCTCTAGGTTGGTCAGGTAAGACTTTCCTCTAGTTAGGACCCTAAAGAAACCTTCCTTACTACAATATCGACTTTGAGGTCATGAAACCGGTGGAGTACACTTCTCAACTGAGTAACCTTTTCTGAGACTACGACTCTCCCTAACTCCCGTCCTCCTCTTCCCCTATTGGATCCTACTCTACCGACCTACCGTAGTGCCTGAGTTACCTGCACTCAGACTCACTTGAGGCCCTCTACCACTACTTGTCCCTCCGGACCGTACGACGCTAAGTACCCCAGCGTTTCTCAGTCTGTGCTGATTCGCTGACTTGACTTGACTTGACTCGGTTACAACCGTTAAACTAGAGACCAAAGAGACCGAAAAGATTTTGGTTGAACTTGTAGTCTTTCAAGTGTCAAGTGCATAACGACTTCGGACCGAACCTCTTAAAACTCGTAATGAAATGATCGCACACTCTACTCACGTTAACACACCATCAAACTAGTAAGAAACTGTAACGGAAAGAAACCCTAACCTTACTTTTACCTGTAAAAGGTCAGGGAACCGGTGACGACTCAAAAGGTTTAAACGACCGTATAACTCACGTCGTGAAAGTGTCGTAGTAGAAAGTCCTAAACTTTATCGAGTGACCTTAAGATAGTGGAGGTGATTGAAACAAGCACCACTACGAAAGATTCCGGGTGAACTGAAGTGTAAGGTCCTACAGACCGAGATCCACTCACTAGTGTGGTAGTACTATCAGACCCAGCACTTCTAGGTATTTAGGGTTAAGATTTATCTTCTTTTGAGGGAGTCAAGTAACGGTTCCTGTCGTCGGGTCTGTTTTCTACCATAACGGAACCTAGTCTTTTCATCGTCATCTCTACCTCTCTTCATCTAAGTGAACACTCTAAATACTCAGATACTTACTACAAAGTTCGTACAGAGGGTTCACAAACTTACCTACCCAAGTGTTTCACGGTAAACAGTAAATCACTCTTCTACTTTAGACTTCATCCTTGTCTCGTCCGCCCCTTCTACCTCTTAAACATACACCGATACAATTCACACTGTACGGAAACCCTGTATGCTCATTTCTACAGTTCAACTGTCAACCAATATACTTTTACCTCACGTTATCTCTCCGAATAAAGTAAAGACTGAGCTGAGAGGTTGGTACTAAATAAAAGGAAGACCTGTTCGAAGACCAACTGACATCAACGTACGTATATATAAAATACTAGTTTACACCCCTTCTCAGTCTTCTAGGTACACATTGAATAAGACGACAGAACTCCCAGGAACCATTTAGGGTACCTCTACTTCAAAATCAGGAATACTAGTAACCGTAGGATTACCATAGGCCATAACTCCGTAGGACGAGTACTTCGTTTTTCAGAAATAGTAATACCGTAACAGTCTCACATATGGAAGGAGAACGGAGATAGAGACCGGCAGTATCGTCTATTAGATTTGGAACCGTTATGGAAAGTAGAGTGCACACCTGTCTCGATAGTGAGAAGTTGAAGTAATTTTCATCAGAGTACGGTCCCTGACGAAGAGATTCCTAAAGAGATTCCATCAGGGTACTGTCCGGGAATCTGATGACTGAGTCGATGTGAATCGAAGGAGGCAACTCAGTTATTCTTAAAGGTATAGGTATAAGTATAGGTACCTACTACTCCCTCTGAGATCACTGTAATAGAAACTAAGAAAGAGAATCACACACACATACACACACGGATACACACACGATTAGTGAGTCAACACAGGTTAAGAAACATTTGGGTACCTGACATCGGACGATCCGAGAAAACAGGTACTTTAAGAGGTCCGTTCCTACGACCTCACCCAACGATAAGGGAAGAGGTCCACTAGAAAGGACTAATCCCTTCCTTTAAACCCAGAGAACGTATCGTCTGTCTAAGAAATGGTAGACTCGGTGGTCCCTTCGGGACAGAATCGAAATAGGGTGTCGACAAACAATCGGATTGTGGAACTATTATAGAATAACTTTAGTCATGAAAAATTTTTCCTTTGACTTAGAAGGGACGATATACCGGTTTCTTCACTCTTTTGTTCGAGATAAAACAGAATCGGGTTTAAAATACTAATAAAATTGTCGAAATAGATAGGTACCATAACTGAATCCTACCTCTCACCCCTGTACATAGAAGGTGACGAAGTGGGAGGGAGGATAGGTCTTGGACGATCTGACCGAAAACAGAAGATAAAGGATAGTCCACCCCTCTATTGAACGAGTGTATCATAGGAGGCAGAGAGATTAGGTACTAAGGATCATTCTTAGGTGAAAGTCTGGTACTCTTCGAAACAAAAGGTATCTCCAGTAAAGATCTTAAACTTTTAAGTTAAAGAAAGAACTGGTTAAGACGGGAAGTTTTGATTGTACACAAATATTATGAGTTTTACAGTAGGAACTCTTTACTATGTTCGTCACAAAAGAAATAGACCTAAAAAACCGAAATTGTTATCCGTAGGAAGGGCTTCGTTACAGATTGAAATTTTGTTCCTTCTTTTACGGTATTACATTTTCTCTTCACCTTTTCGTGTCGGTAGACAGAAATAGTAGATTGATAGATTTGTCATAAACTTCATCACCCCACAAACACACATATAAGTGTTTGTGAAAATTCTTCGAATTATCTTTCTTTAGTCATGAAGTATCCCCCGTTACATCTGACTTGTTTACTTATCAAATAAATTTTTTTATTCTTTATCATCTCGTACAAACAAACGATTACCCTTACCCACTAATTCATCTCCATCTCAGAATTCTCTATCTCTCTCTCTTATTATATTCTTGACTCTAATGACTCCTCAGTTCCTTCTTCCCCTGGATTCCGAAGACTGACCTTCAACTCCCTAAGGGGAACAATTTTTGTTTTCCTCTCTACTTCCATGACTGTACAAACATCTAAGACATCGCTCTAGATACCCTCAAACACCAATTGTCGAGGAGAAAGAGTACTTCATACTCCGCTCCAGTAATTACACCTTCTCTCCGACCTACTTCCACCTTTTACGTTTCTCTTAAGTCTTCTTCACTTTAGTATCGACGTCTAAATTCTCGTTCTCTTTGTGGTCTACGTTATGGACCCAGACCACTAGGAATCCCAGAACGACTTAAAACGACAACAACAACCAAAATCAGAACGACGACAAGTCAGTGATTCAGCACAGGTAGAGAAACGGTGGGGTACCTGATGTCACACGGTCCGAAGGGACAGGAAGTGACAGAAGGTCTCAAAAGAGTTTGAGTACAGACAACTCAGTCACTACGGTAGGTTAGTAGAGAAGGAAACAATGGGGAAGAGGAGGAAGGAAGTTAGAAAGGGTAGTGGTCCCCGAAAAGGTCACTCAGTCAAGAAGGGTAGTCCACCAGTTTCATAACCTTAGAGTCAAGTCGTAGTCAGGAAGGTTACTTATAAGTCCTAACTAAAGGAAATCCTAATTCACCAAACTGGAGGAACGTAAGGTTCCCTGAGAGTTCTCAGAAGAGATCGTGGTTCTTGAACGTCTACATATTCGACCTAAATCTTTTCCGTCTCCTTGGTCTCTAGTTCGACAGTTGAAAGTGACCTAGTATCTGTTTCGTTCCCTTAAGGTCTTTTTATAGATGAAGACGAAGTAACTGATGTAATTTCCGAAACTGATACACCTAGTTTTGTTTGACATTTTAAGAATTTGTCTGTCCTTGTGGTCTGGTGGAATGGACAGAAGACTCTTTGGACATACGTCCAGTTCTTCAACGTATCAGAATCTGGAAACGTTACCATAATGACCGGGTTGTCTGAACGCTCACAAGGAGACCAATTGGCCTCGACTTCGTTTGTAGAAGTCTGAAGGGATCGGGGTATTGGAGTACGAGGAAACGTGTAAGATTTCAGAACAACAATCTTCGGTCTTCAGGGAGGCGGAGACCAAAGGACTGAATTCTGTCTCCCCTTTACTCAACGAGAGATTCTAAAGTAGTCGCGTGTACGGTGATGAGACAAGAAGACAAGACTAAGGACACAGGAAAAGTTTGTACGGGTAAGGGGAGAACGGAGGATTATAAGTTCAACTACGGCATCGAGTACTGGATGAGACTTCGAGTCCACCATGAACGTCTTCTAGAAAAGAAACGTCAGTACGTCTGCTTCGATACAAGTCCGAGGCCTTCTCCGGATAAACACGGTCGAACAGAGAAGCGAACGTGACTGTGTAACAAGCAAATTAAAAGAGTCAGATGATGAGGTAATCGAAATAGGACACCACCCCGACCGGGTAAATAAGGACGAATTTTAAATTAGTCTGTAAAGTGACGAGTAGTTGTAAAATTGCCCCGGTAAATCTCGCGACTTTGAGGTGTGTAGAGAGGATTAATGACGATCGGCTGTCTACAGTGAAAGCGACAAGAGAGAAGGGATAGAGGAGGTCAACGTGTCTGGACTTCCTCTGTGAGTAAGAAATTTATTTGGAATTTCGTCTTTTGTGTTAGTCTCTAATTGCCCCTCTACGGTTGGGTACAAAGACGGACTAACCTTAGATCAGTAAATCCCTTCAATTTCTGACGTAGACCACGGAGAAGTCCTGAACTGCGGATGAGAGCTAAAAACAACAACAACAACAATACCATGTCTCACGTTCCCAGTACCCTTCATCTCCCCTACGTCTTAGTTGTTGATCTGAGGGACTAGACGGTACGAACAGTACGGAAAGAACCCGGTGACAGACGAGTCCGAACAAGGAATAAGTTGACACTTTAACCTTAGCGTTCTCGTTACAACGTAAAAGTAACGGTCCTGAGGAGTACTACCTCGTGTTCCTTTCCCCCTGACTCAAACCTCGGTCTCTTTTTGTACCGTCCACTGTTCATGAAGACCGTACATTGGTATCCGGTTTAAATAAACCATAATAGTTTAGGACCAAGAGAGGTTGATGTATCAGGGAGGAGGAGGGTGTGTGTATATTTATTACAAACGTTCCTGTGACATTTATAATAACGTCTTCCGTAGCCTTATCCTTTTTAAGTAATTTTACTCCTTTTTTTAAGTATATGTCACTCTACTACTATCGAGTACGGGAAATGAGACTCTGTGAACGTCTTTCTCCTCCCGGTACAAAATACGAAACTCTAATACCTTCTTAAAGTCTATTGATTAACCATAAGAACCTAACTTGTTTTACCCTAAATATGTCCGACTAAGATTAGATGGTATAGTCGAAAAATCACGGTCTTGTTACGACGTATTATTTGTCAACATTTTAAAGTCACCGTATCTCGTCATTTACACAAACGTTCGATGTCGACGAGGCTGGTCGGAATCCATTAGAGTCTATCGGAAAAGGTACTTGGATGTCAGTCGACGTCGAGTTGACCCACCACACTGACCCCGACCCGAACGAGTATACGGACCTCTAGAGATCCACTACCCCAACTAAACGTTATTTATCTGAACCGATCCTACTAACTCAGTTGGACTGAGACTTGGTGAATAGAAAATAAAGACCCTCCGATCGAGTCTGTACAAAAATAACTTTAGTCAAGTCAATGAGTTAGTACAGGTTGAGAAACACTGGGGTACCTGACGTCGTGTGGTCGGAAGGGACAGGTAGTGGTTGAGGGTCTCGAACGAGTTTGAGTAGAGGTAACTTAACCACTACAGTAGGTTGGTAGATTGGGAGACAGCAGGGGAAGAAGACGAAAGTTAAAAAGGGTCTTAGTCCCGGAAAAGTTTACTCAGTCAAGAAGTGTAGTACCCCCGTCTCATAACCTCAACATCGAAGTCGTAGTCAGGATGGTTACTTATAAGTCTTGACCAAAGGAAATCCTAACTGACAAAACTAGAGGAACATCAGGTTCCCCGAGAGTTCTCAGAAGAGGTTATGGTGTCAAGTATTTGTAGTTAAGAAACCACGAGTCGAAAGGAATATCAGGTTGAGAGTGTAGGTATGTACTGATGACCTTTTTGGTATCGGACCTGAACTGTCTGGAAATAACTGTTTCATTACAGAGACGAAAAATTATACGACAGATCCAACCAGTATTGAAAAGAAAGTTCCTCGTTTACCCAAAATTAAAGTACTGACGTCAGTGGTAGACGTCACTAAAACCTCGGGTTCTTTTATTTCAGACAGCGACAAAGGTAACAAAGGGGTAGATAAACAGTACTTCACTACCTTGACCTACGGTACTAGAATCAAAAGACTTACAACTCAAAATTCGGTTGAAAAAGTGAGAGGAGAAAGTGAAAGTAGTTTCCGAGTACCAAGAAGAATAAATAACTTTATTCTCTTCCGTTCTCTCATTCATCTTTCTATCTTCGTGAAAAGGGTCGGAGTAGAACTTAATATAAATAAATTTGAGGTAACTGGTTCCATTCAGAGTATCGGTCCAGACCTCAGTTTTGTCATTCCATGATATTCTAATATAACTTTTCCAACCTTTATTTTCTTTCCCGTTTTAGGATCACTTTTACGTAGTAACCAAAAGACTCACATTCCCATCTATAACAGACGACAACGACGACGACGACGATTCAGTGAAGTCAGCACAGGCTGAGACACACTGGGGCATCTGCCGTCGGGTACTTCGAGGGGACAGGGACCCTAAGAGGTCCGTTCTTGTGACCTCACCCAACGGTAAAGGAAAAGGTTACGTACTTTCACTTTTCAATTTCACTTCAGTGAGTCAACACAGGCTGAGAATCGTTGGGGTACCTGACGTCGGGTGGTCTGAGGAGGTAGGTACCCTAAAAGGTCCGTTCTCATGACCTCACCCCACGGTAACGGAAGAGGCTCTATAACAGATGTTTCACTATATTCCCTTAAACCTCTCAGTATCTTCACAAGGTTTTAACTAACACCACTACCCAAGTGATAGCACCTATAAATAGGTATAGATAGTTTGGTATATGAATTTTAACCACTTAATATACCGAATATGAAGTTATTTGGGTTTGTTATAAAAATTTAACTATTTTAATAAAGACGGTACCCTGATTTCCTAGGTTTCAGAAAGTGACCGCAAGAATGTCTGTAGTCACATGGTCTTTTATATCAACAATACTATAGGAACCAGGACTTGAATGCTTTCCCCCTGGATTACTCTAATTACTGGTAGAGGTACCAGTACACCCGTAAAATCCACCAATCACCACTTCTTAGGTAGACGGTCACGTCCTCTACATTCTCTGTACCCAAGTCAGGGACTCACCTCTTGTAGGGGACCTCTTCCTTTACCGTTGTGTGAGGTCATAAGAACGGACCTCTTAGGGTACCTGTCTCCTCGGACCACCCGATATTCCAACGTTACTCAACCTGTACTGATTTCACTGAATCGTAAGTAAATAAGGTACCAGTACACTCGTACGTTTGACGAAGAAGGGGTTTCTCTAGCTACAAAAAGTCCTGTAAGATGTAGAAAGAGACTCCATCTCTTTCTCCCGGTGTATACAGAATATTCTTATAGGTAGTCTTACCTGGTGTTAGGAGACACACGGACGAGTCAGCGAGTCAGTACAGACTGAGAAACACTGGGATACCTAACGTCGGGTGGTCATAGACGGGATGTACCCCAAAAGGTCCTTTCTTATGACCTTACCCAACGGTAAAGGAGAAGGACTGGGTCCCTAGTTTGGACACAGAGGACGTAAAGTAAGTCTAAGAAATGGTGACTCGGTGGACCTTTCGGGTTCACGGTTTATTTTAGTGGATCACGAACACTCACCCTGAGAGTCTTTTGGTTTCTCCGGTCCCTACTACGACCGGTCCTGACCTCCTTTTTACTATATAAGGACTGAACGAAATGGAATGGAAAGGTTAGGAAAAGAAGAGAAAGACACAATTCCTATTTAAAAACAACAAGTCAACGAGTCAACACAGGCTGAGAAACGATGGGGCACCTGACGTCGTGTGGTCTGAAGGGACAGGAAGTGGTAGAGGGTCTCGAACGAGTTTGAGTACGGGTACCTCAACCACTACGGTAGGTCGGTAGAGTAGGTTACAACAGGGGAAGAGGAGGACGGAAGTTAGAAAGAGTAGCAGTCCCAGAAAAGGTTACTCAACCGAGAAGCGTAGTCCACCGGTTTCATAACCTCAAAGTCGAAATCGTAGTCAGCAAGGTCACTTATAAGTCCTTACTAAAGGAAATCCTAACTTACCAAACTAGAACGACAGGTTCCCTGAGAGTTTTCAGAAGAACTCGTGGGGTCAAGTTTTCCTGTTTATATGAATAGATAACTATTCTAACAGAGAGAGGTAACCCAAAAATCGTGGTTTAGATGAAACATGAACAGACGAATGGACCACAAACCGTCACGACTAGTATAATCTTAGACATGAAATCCTAAGTCCCATCGCCGACGTAGGACTGTGACTACGACACTTGTCCTTCTTTCCTCTTTAGACAACTAAAAACGGTTTCTAGACTGACAAAATAGATCGTCAACCTCTAATTGGGTAATGATTAACGAGTAACCTAACTTAAATTTACAGACAAACATTTCAGTACAAAGTGGTGTTAATTTCGAAAAGTTTCTCCACAACGTGTTAAGTATATAAAACAAAACCTCTTACAGGTGATTTATATCACGTGTCGTTATAGATTTTATACACCTAAAAGAGGTGACACCTACACCATAAGTCTTCCGTCCAAACTTGAATCACCAAACATAACTAACCATTAATGTCTAAGTTGATTATCACTTGGACTTATTTTCTGAAAACCTTCAGTCAATTAGGTTTGAAAATAATATATGTAATCTTTTTATTCCGTGTCTTTTTTATTAAACAGGTTCCAATGTTTCACTAGCTGGACCCCGATTTTGACTACAAAAGAAAATAGTACTATGTATGAAGTTCCGGTTACTATTAAGTTTATAGTCTGAGTCCTCTGAAAGGGATTTGTTCGCACTACGATCCCGGAATATAAGATTACAGTACACAACTAACATTGGTTATAGACTCCATAAGTTTCTGAGTACAAACGTCCGAGTGTCTTGACTCAACCATTTTCCGTTTTTCATTCACCCACCCCTAAAATTATCGAGGACCATCATTTTTCTCACTGTGAGAGTATCGCACACTAAGACAAAAGTTATAAAATATTGTTTCAAGTGAAATGAGGTTTATTTACCACCAAGTACACCAAGGTCCTACTTAAAGAAGATATTTCCAAGAATGAGAAATTCTTTATATCTGTACCGGTATTTTTGTTAAGTCAGAAAATGGTGTAACGGAGGAAAAAGTCGACCATTATTTAACAACCGACTCCGATCTATCCGTATATTGTCCGTCGCCCTTTTGGGAGGTAGACAAATCTCTAAATAGAGACTTGTCAGATTCTTGATAAGGAATACGTTATTCACGATCCCCACCCTCTATACCCGGTTACTTCTTACTTGCCTAATATTCCTCCGTAAATAGTCCTACTACCATTTATAATTGGAAGGGTTTTTCCTCTAAAGATATTTGGTGTCAGTGATGAATTAACTACACGACGAAAACTGTCCTAGACGGAACTCGTAATAGAGGAATTTGTTTAAATAAGATCTGAAGGTATCTTTAAGATGAGTGGTGAGAGAAGACACGGAATACAACTTTTGACTAACGACACATTGTAAACGATATATATATCATAAATAAAAAAATATATAAAATGATATATATCATTTACAATGTGTCGTAAAAAAAAAAAAACGATTAAACTAACTAAAATATCAAGTCTTCTCAGATCAAATAAGGTAAAGAAACTATGGACAAGTCTCACAATGAACGTACCCGTCTCAAAGAGTCTATTAGAAAATCTTTTACGATTATACCTACCTCCAAACACTGTAACATGTCCTCTGTCCCTAGTTCTGGTAGGGGTACCTTTTCTTTACATTTTTTGGTTTTACCGACAGACTCCTCCGGAATGTTTATTGACACTTTTCTTCTTTTCGTTTTTCGTTTTCTCTTTTCCTTTCTATATTCGTAGACTTACGTCTTAAGGTTTCTTATCGTTCTTCTCTATTCTTTCGGAAGAAGTCACTAGTTACGTTTCTTTATCTCCTTTTCTTGTCTTACCCTTTCTGATCTCTAGAGAAGTTCTTTTAATCTCTATGGTTCCCTTGTAAAGTACGTTTCTACCCGAGCTATTTCCTGTCTTTACCATACCTGGATTGTCTTCGTCTTCTATAATTCTTCTCCACCGTTCTTATGTGTCTTCTTGATATGTTTTTTCTAGAAGTGCTGGTTCTATTAGTGTTACCACACTAGTGAGTGGATCTCGATCTATAGGGTCTTACACTTCAGTTCACCCGGAATCCTTCGTAGTGATACTTGTTTCGATCACCTCCACTACCTTAAGGTCAACTCGAGAAAGTTAAGGACTTTCTACTACGACACTTTCACGACGTGAGTTATACGGTCGTTTAAACCCTTTGAGTCGTCACCGGTGTCCTGACCTTTTCCAGTCAAAAGTAAGGTTAGGGTTTCTTTCCGTTACGGTTTCTTACGAGTTTGATGACGTGTTAACGTGAGTAGAGTGGGCTATCATTTCATTACGAGTTTTAAGAGGTTCGGTCCGAAGTCGTTATGTACTTGACACTTGAAGGTCTACAAGTTCGACCAAAATCTTTTCCGTCTCCTCGGTCTCTAGTTATACGGTTGTAGGCGACCTAGTACCCTTTTCGTTCTCTCAAGGTCTTTTTGTAGATAAAGACGAAATAACTGATACCGTTTCGGAAACTGACACACCTAGTGTTATTTGAGATCTTTTAAGACTTTCTCTACCCTTATGGTCTGGTGGACTGGACGGAGAACTTTTTGGATATACGTCCAGTCCTTCGTTGTCAATCTTGACCTATACCTTGTTGTCTGACCAAGGTTTGTCCTTTTCCTCATGCAGTTCCGACATATAACAGTGGGACGAATAAATTGAAGATACGTCTCATGTAGTACTCTTTACGACCCGACCTTCTTCGTGTTCGACCTTAGTTCTAACGGCCCTCTTTATAGTTATTGGAGTCTATACGTCTACTGTGGTGGGAATACCGTCTTTCACTTCTCCTCGATTTTCCGGAGAACTACTTTCACTTTCTCCTCTCACTTTTTCAACCGAATTTCGAGTTGTAACTCTTTTGCTTCTAGTACCGTAGACCAGGGTAGTGGAGTACCCTTTATCTACCCCTTTGTCACCTTTGTCACAGTCTGAAATAAAAAACCCCGAGGGTTTAGTGACGTCTACCACTGACGTCGGTACTTTAATTTTCTGCGAATGAGGAACCTTCCTTTCAATACTGGTCGATCTATCGTACAACTTTTCGTCTCTGTAATGAAACGGTTGATTTCAGGCAGATCAGTTCCGATACCAAATAGGACACCAGTACATACCTACACTCTCAACCTGACACTTCTTTCGACTCCTGGCTTCTTAACTACGAAAACTTGACACCACAACCTCTTCTGAGGACTCTCAGGGAACCTGACGTTCCTCTAGGTTGGTCAGGTAGGATTTCCTCTAGTCGGGACCCTAAAGAAACCTTCCTTACTACGATTTCGACTTTGAGGTCATGAAACCGGTGGAGTACGTCTCTCAACTGAGTGACCTTTTCTGAGACTACGACCCTCCCTAACCCCTGTCCTCCTCTTCCCCTGCTGTCTCCTACTGTACCGACCTACCGTAGTGACTGAGCTACCTGCACTCAGACTCACTTGAGGCCCTCAATCACTACCTGTCCCTCTGGACCGCACGACGTTAAGTACCCCAGCGTTTCAGCTTGTGTTGACTCGTTGACTTGACTTGACTTACGGATTTTCCATGAGTTATTAATTGATGACTAACGAAAACCTTGGTCGACAAGAGGTGACAGTTCTTGAGAATAAAGAAGTATACTACTAAAAATTCTACCATTACTAAAAGAGACTTCAGAAGTCACATTTAAACACACTAAGAGGGAAGAGGACCTCGATAGGAGGAGAAATCCGAAAGAATGTAGGACCCCCTCTGGAGACCACCTGTTCGTGGGACACGTCAAACACAATTAATATAGGGATTTCCAGAAGAGTAAAATGACATTCAAGTTCCTGGTTTCGACCCAGATTTATTACCTTCTACGTTAAACTAATGGTTCTTGATACAAGACTAAGTAACGGGTTCGACATAAAAGAAATTGGTCTTCGACTTTAACACCTGATCGTCACCTAAACGTCTGTCGACAACTAGTAGTGGAATTGAGAGATAACCATCTTCATGCCAACTGTGGAATTATTGTGTCCCCAATCCCACGATTGGAAATCATGTTGACTTTGAGACGAATATGGAATATCGGTCGGGGGGTAGGTACCAAGGAGGTATAGACTCCAAGGTGTAGGTATTTAAGTTGGTTGACACCTACCGTATCACGAGATCTCGTAAAATGACTTTTTTATAAGTATATATTCATCTGGGTACGTAAGTTTTATAAAATTAAAACCACAATTACACTCTTAAACCTAAAGTTATGGGTTCAATATGTGAATAGGGGGGTGGATGGTGAAGGGTCGAATCCAACTCTTAGGCGTTGACTTATAGACTACAATGTGGCTGACTAAAGGAACTCCCACCTTTTAAACCTGACCGAAATCAGTTGTTTGTACATAACTCTAGGAAGATACAAAAATTATAATATTGTATTTACACCGTTCTAGTCGTATATAGATCTCGATTTCAAATGACTTGTGAATGCTCCAAGGACTGTTGCACTAACCGTGAAACGGACGTTATAAAATAAATTATGTCTTTAGAACTCCGACCACAACGACCATAGACATGTAACATCTATCCTCTTGACTCTGATATCGAATCCATAAACGGACCCCAGTGAGGGAATACCGTTTTGACCCTGAACTTGAGTGTGAACATACTAAGATCTCAGGGACCAGACTTGGATTTACGACGTCTTGTACTGCCGACTTCAAACGAAGGGGAAGTCTGGGCTAGGGGGAGACGTCAAAGTAGGTCGAAAGTCGTAATCCTACGGACCCCAAACAAGAGAGAAACAAGGGTCACTAACTACTAGATGAACCGTAAATCAAACACAAGTTACTTAGAAACGACTTACTTGCATACATATCCCACGAACTTACCGAGAAGTAAAGTAAACAATTTCGCGTCTAAAATTACGTCTCCGTGATTCTTCCTGTTTCTACAAGTTTATTGGTTCACTTTTACAATATAGGGTCTGTGATTATTGTGTTGTAACATTACTTTCGTGACTTGTATTGTCTAAGAAAGGGGAGGAGGTCTCTCAGGTCAATGAGTACTTCACTTCCTGTTTCTGTCAAACATCCCAAAAATTCTTTCTCTTTGTACATAGTTACCCATATTACTTTGAAAACCATTACCTCAAAACGAAAAGAAGTGTTTTCAGAGAGAGCGTTGTAAGTAAGAATTACCTTCTTTTCTAGTTGTTCGATGTTTGTTTAGAATAGACACTTTCTATTTCGTTAATCCTTCATTTTTTTCTTTCTTTTTTCGAGGTTGTTTGACTTGTCAATGTCTGTAATATTCTTTTAGTTATTTTAGTTTGGATGAGAATTCTGTCGTTCAGAGAAATTTGTAACAATGTCTGACAGATTAGTTACCGTCGGGTGAGGTCATGAGAACGGACCTTTTAGGGTACCTGCTGCCTCGAACCATCCGACGTCAGGTACCCCAGCGATTCTCAGTCCGTGCTGACTCACCGAAGTGAAAGTGAAAAGTGAAAGTACGTAACCTCTTCCTTTACCGTTGGGTGAGGTCACAAGAACGGACCTCTTAGGGTCCCTGCCCCCTCGGACCACCCGACGGTAGATACCCCAACGCGTCTCAGCCTGTACTGACTTCACTGAATCGTCGTCGTCGTCGTCGTGTCTAACAGACTAGTAATGGTTCTTTAGAGTCGAACCTTCTAATGTCACCTTAATTTGTTTTGGTTTACAATCCTGGTTCGTCTCGTACTTACTAAAATACGAGATGTTTCTACAGTGGAGTGTTTTATACAGGAACACACCTTCCTCTAGACGTCTCCAGGAGTTTACTTGACTTAGTGTCCACCTTTCCGTTTCCCAACCCTAAGTGAAGGGACGTCGAGCAAACAACCGATCGGTAAAGTCACAATAAATACAGTGATTGTAACTCAATGTTAACTCTCGTGTCTTGACACGCTCTATTACACCCCTCTTTGAGTAAAAGTCCACGAGACAGGAGGGGTAAACAAAGTTTTTGAGAATGAGTAGGAAATTCTCAGTATCGTCACCGAAGGAGGAGACACTGTAACAGCGACTAAAGAAATCCGTCTCACTTAGTGAAGGAAGGGACCCGACCCGTCGTTAAATAAATCAGGACTTTACCGGGGACGAATAGAAAATGTCGGGAATCAGTAACCTAATAATACTAAATGAACACCGACCAAGAGTCTAATTCTGTACCTCACCTAGTCGTTTTATACAAAGGACACCTTACTTATTTCCTCGTTTAGATCTTTTGTCTTACCAACAGAATCGGATCACGGACAATAAGAAAACGACACTTCCTTAAACGACCCTGAGGACCGAATTTACCCTAGACTCCTAATCTAGCATCATTATATAATCACCAGTATGGGACTACAACCACTATACTCTCTTACAAGAACATTTCTCAGGAAACCCGTCCTCCTTTTATGGTGGTCGACCTTTAGATCTAGATGTATCTCTTTACGTCTAGTGACCTTTCCTACATATAATGTGTGTGTGTGTGTGTGTGTGTGTGTGTGTGTGTGTGTGTGTGTGTGTGTGTATGGGGTGAAAGGGCATCTAAGTACCTTGGTAAAGATTAAAGTCATTGAAGTCACTGAACTATAGCGACTACCTCTTCTCAACCGAAAAAAAGGAAACCTCTTGAAACATGAGAAATTGTAGGTTGTTTTAGTAATACACACAACCTTGTGTGGTGACCACTCTCACAAAGTTCCTATTTTTGAGAAGCTCTCGGTCTCACAAAGAGACTTGTAGTGTCGAAGAGGTCTAAGAGTCCCTGGGTTTAGTTCGTGTCTCAAACTGGAACAAGATTTCCTCCAACCCAGGGTAACGAGGATCCTTCCTAGTAGTATAGTGGAAGACCGACCAGTCCCCATCCTTGCACCCGAAAGACATCAAAATAGAAATTTGTACTGAAATTTATATATATATATATATATATATATATATATTATACTTCTTTTTAACTGATGATGGATATTATTGTGTTATGTCTCTATTGATGAAATTACAGAATAACATCAGGATAATAGTATGTATTCATTACCCATACTTAAAACGGGAGGTTCATATGACCGTTCTTCGTGCTGTATAAAAATAAAGAGGTCTAACTTAATTTACAGAAACTTAGGAAAAACCATACTATAGGAAACAAGGATCCTAAAGAATTCTTTAGCCCCTAAATACACACGATTTCAGTGAAATCAGCACAGACTGAGAAACGTCGGGGTACCTGACATCGGGCGGTCTAAAGAGACAGGTACCGTAAAAGGTCCGTTCTTATGACCTCACCCAACAGTAAAGGAGAAGGTCCCCTAGAAGGGTTGGGTCCCTAGTTTGGTCACAGAGAATTAAGAGGACGTGACCGTCCGTCCAAGAAATGGTGATCGTGGTGGACCCTTCGAGGACCTCTAAATATACCTTGGGGTCTTCACTTCTCGAGGATCAGAAATTAGGTAATGTCAGACCTGACTCTGCAAGTGACTGGTCTGAGAGGACTAGCCAGAAGAGATAGGATGTCATGGTCCTTCGACATACATTCCGAAACTTTCGATATCGAGAGTTATGGTATCAAGAGTCGTAACTCCAAAGGTTATAGATGTTCGATGGACCAGGTTCCAAGACAGAGGACCCGCAGGAGGTGAACATGTAGAAGGTGGTTTATGGGTTGAGACAGGTGAACGGAATCCTGTTAGGGAAAGTCGATAAAGAAGATCAGTGTGTAGAGTCCCCACATAGGAGGTGGGCTATGTATTTGAAATCGAGAAACGGAGACATTCGGAACTGAAAACTGATTTCAGAGAACACTTCTAGAGACCTAAAGTACTAGGTTTCTGAAGGTAAAAGAGGGACCCCTACCTATAATACATAGATCAAGAAAGACTAAGAAGACGTCATCCCTTTTATATAGTACAAAATTTAATAAATAGTATATTTATATAGTAAATTCAATAGTATTTTATATAGTATATAATTTAATAGGACGGTGTGTAAAGTATTAAAACATAAAATATCACACAATGAGAAAGTCCAGTCAACTTATTTATAAACAACTCTAGATGATACACTCTGCTACTACTTCTGTAAAAAACGTCACTTTTTGAGTCAAACCACTCCTTGTATCCGGGAGTTTACCGATAAATAAGACTGACACTCACTACCAGATTCACTGATGAAGACTCTTACCCGGAGTGAAAATGGGAACTACGAGGACAAAGGGAGAGAGAGAGAAAATGGGTGGAGGGGGGAAAAAAAGTGTATATTCGTGTCCACGTTCAATGATTGTAGACACGACGGCACATTCCTTCGTTAAGTCGGTAAGAAGTCCGAATCATTACGGTTCTTGGTACCCACAAGGACTATGGAACGAAAAATCAACTAAAGTTGAGAAATGGACGGAGAGAATATCATCCTTACCCTCAGTAACCACAGGTGTCTGTGGACGACCCACGTCTCTAATCGAGGTCTACGACGAGATTACACATCAGTGGGTTCGTCTTTATCGGGAAGTAATCCCGTTTTAAGACGGTCGTCTCTACGAATGGACCGAAAAGGATGACACACCTTGGACTTATAACTGACACCAAGAAGGCGACCCAGGTGGGTTGGGATTGTGACATGGTAGGGTCCTCGTTAACAAATTAACCCGGAAATACTTTTGTCGTTTTACTAAACAAATTTCACGATCGTAAGTCTTACTTTTAAGATAGGTATATCCTTACATTTTTATTACGTTTATTTACTGAAAACAACTCGAATAATGTATGTCCATGACACGATTCACAAAATACAACTTAATCGTGTAAATTAAAAGTAGTGAGGTATTCCATTCGTAATAGTAGAAACTAAAATAAATATTCCTTTCGTTTGAAACTCACAAATACGGGTTCCAGTTGTCTTACTTGTTGACTGTCTCGAGTGCGAGAGTTGGGAAGACGGAGTCTTATACACGTTTCGCACATTTACTATAAGTCATGTGAAACCTAAGGTTTGAGAATCAAGGAAGAGTGAAGATCTCTTTCCCGGGTATAAGAACGGGAATGCATCACACGTAGGTTTACTGACCATGGAAAGGGACCACCGACTCTGCCATTTTCGCAGACGGATGTTTTACCTTCTGGGCCCAAGTTAGGGACTCAGTCCTTCTAGAGAACCCCTTCCTTTAACGTTAGGTGAGGTCATGAGAACGGGCCTTTTAGGGCACCTGTCTCCTTGGACCATCCGATGTCAGGTACCCCAGCGTTTATCAGTCTGTGCTGACTCGTTGAACTAAAAGAAAAAGAATCTCAAATGTCTTTTGAAAGACACAACGGGTAAACAAGGTCCAATGAATAGTCATAATAGGAATAACTGTCCAAAGACACGTTTTAACAAAAATAGAAACGATTTACGGACGACGATTAATAAGTAGTACCTTACACACCCAGAGATTAACGATGACATTGTTTGGTGGTGTTTCAATCACTGAATTTATTGTGTTCAAATAATCGAATGTCTCTATCTCTTCTTAGGTGAAAGAACGGAAAACATCCAAGAACTCGGAGGGTGTGAGAACCGAGCACTGAGGAGGGTAGACTTTGGTCGTCACTACCCGGTCCAGAAGGAATATACCGTAGTCAGACCGTAATTGAGAAGGTAGAGGAAGAAGACAAAAATTTCTGAGACCACTAATGTCACCCGGGTAGACCTAATCGGTCCTACTAGAGAAATTTCAGTCGACTAATTGTTAGAATGAAGGTAGACATTGGAATTAGGAGTGGGACTTTACATTGTAAAAGTGTCCAAGACCCCTAATCTTTCCCTTATAGACACCCCTGAATAATGACACACATAGCGTACCTCCCCATCAAAATGGAGGGAGACCTCGCAGACAGATAAATAGAGACGTGAGACTAAGTTTTGAGAGAGGGAGAGAAGTTAGAGATAACAAGAGACTGTTAGACGGTCTCCAAGATATGGAACATAATCCCCCTTCTCTAGGAAAAGCCAACTCTCACTCGACTGTAATTTCAAGCACTACCCCCTTGAGTCCCGTGCGCATCGTGAAACAGACATTGGGATTCGATCTCGTTTCTCAGTAAGAACAAAGTAACAATAGGTATGTTACGCTGGACCAAATTCAATAAGTCCCAAGACCCCGTCCCACCCCCCCTAACTCCCCCTTTCGTGCGAATTGTCTGTCTTTGATCCCGGATCCCGATATCCTAACCTATCCNAGACATTGGGATTCGATCTCGTTTCTCAGTAAGAACAAAGTAACAATAGGTATGTTACGCTGGACCAAATTCAATAAGTCCCAAGACCCCGTCCCACCCCCCCTAACTCCCCCTTTCGTACGAATTGTCTGTCTTTGATCCCGGATCCCGATATCCTAACCTATCCTATAAGATTTTAGGGTACAAGGGACTTCTATCTCGGTAAGAACGTTTCCGTAATAAAAATTAGTAACCGTAAGACTCAAATACCTCGAAATGCATTAGACCGTATTAGGTGAGGAAAAAGTCTATTCCTTTAGTTTAAGGTCTTTCTACTTTACTGAGTAGGTTCCAAGATGAAGATTATTTAAAGTTCTAACCTTGAACCTAAGTTTAGTGAGAAAAAGGGCAATTGGTACAAAGGAAGGTAATTCATGACCGGGGAAAATATGACCGAGGTCACGCAAGTCACTGAACAGTTCACGGTGGTTCGAGATTCTATATCTTCTGACAGTGGCCACTAACGACAAAGGACGGGAGATCAAATCTTTCTACCTAGGACCCTATCCCGTAAGAGCCCGAAACAAGATCGAGACCCACTCCACAAAGAACACACAATCTCCTTATTACTCTAGACTCATTGCTTTCCGTTCCCCCGTTACAACGACTGTCCCCAGAACACCTCATTGTTGACGACCAAAACTAGTACTGGTAGTACTGGCCGGTCCATGAAGTGACTGGTACAATAGTCGTAAAACGGAGAATAAGACGTGTTGTCGGGATACCAAGGGACGACGGCTTCAAACAGTCATGGAATAATAAATAAATAAAAAAACGTCCGTGTTTCTCTTGACATGAAAAGTCAGGGCACCACCCTTCCCCAATCTTCGGTCAAGTATTCAGACTGTGTACTCATCTTGTCTATGTGAAGTCAAGTTTCGACTCCGACCCGCTTCGGGATTCGTCAAGAAGTCCGACAGAGGAGCAGAAGGGAAGCTGTTCCTGTCTCCGGGATCAGAAGGACCGACGAGTATATCCCTCACCAACACCCACCACCTCGGGGGACAACTGACTATAATCTGTACGTCGAAGTCACCGTTTATTTGATCCCCACCCACGTCGGGGACTAGGACACCCCAACGACCGACTTGGATCGGGCACGACGATATTAGTCCCGTAATAATAGAGGTTAAAATCGACTACCTTGACTCTCCGTCTGATCAATTCACCGAAGATCAGTGACTGTCTCGTCCTTACGTTGTTTAAGGACGGGTACACGGCAGTCTCGGGGAGGGCACCTAGGTGGAGGGTGCGAATGACAGAGTGCTTCGTGTTCTGGGCGTATCCGACCGTCGGACTTCCCATTCCACACAAACTCCTTCCTAGACCTGTAAACACATCGTTTCAAGCCACAGAAACCCCAGAAGAAGTGATGAAGGACAAAAGGAAACGGAGGAACGAAGGAAGAAATAAAACTCGGACACGGGAGTTTATTGTAGTTTGACAAAAATCAATTCGTGTCAAGATCAAAAGGGAGGTATGCAGTTCCGTAAAAACTCTCATGGGAACTTACTAAAAGTCGAAACATAAAAAAATTAAAATTAATTACTTAATAATAGTAATAAGACCGAGACGACCCAGAAGTAACGACGCGTCCGAAAGGAGATCAACACCGTACGTCCGAAGAGTAACACCCCCGAAGAGAACAACGTCTCCTGGCCGAGATCCACGGACCGGAAGTCGTCAAAGTCGAGGGTCCGAGGTCTCTGTCCGAGTTAACAACACCACGTACCCTCATCAACGGAGGGTCTTACACCCTAGGAGGACCTGGTCCCTAGTTTGGACACAGAGGACGTAACCGTCTACCTAGGAAATCGCGACTCGGTGGTCCCTTCGGGGACTAAAAGTTGAAATTTATTTCAGGAGGAAGTGAGAGGGAGAGACACCGAGGACTCTTTACACGGACGAAGGTGGGGAAAGTACCTTCTTTGGTGAAACAAGATCTGTTTGTAGTCTCTCTTCTCACTCGCTCATAACCTTTCTCCACCGACGGATCGAGTCTGTCCCAGTTGGACAGTCAATTCGACCTCACCTCGTCTCTCCACCCTTGTTATCCATGGTCCACTACCCTAGTAAAGTCTGAACGAAAACGTCCCCACGGGTGAATTCGACGTAGAAGTGGGAAATCCCACCCCTTCCATACCCGCCTTCCTTTGGCAAGACGGAAACTAAAGAGGAGCCTCGTACCGACACCAACTCCTTTCAATTAACAACCTTTTGTCCGAACCGAGACAAGGGCATATCAGTCCGGGAAGACCAAAGTCGTAGTCTGGGTCGACGAAACGGATTCCGAATCCCGAGTCTCGGTATTCTGTCGTTCTTCGACGACGTCGTTAAATAAAAATACGTAAATAAACACAAAAACCACCCTCTTCCCAAAACCGGTATGCACTTTGTTCGGTGTCTCCCTCTCCTCCCTCTCCACTCTCTACTTAATCTCCCTAAAAAGTAGAGGTGAGAGGGGACCTTTCTCCTCAGGATCTGACCGAAAGTTAAGAGGTTTTTGATTGTATGTCGCAACCCTTTTTTGTAAAACATTCCGGGTCTCTCCGTCCCTATTGAAGACACTCCGTCTCAATGTCCTGATCCAAAGACCCCCTTTTTACATTTTTTGACAAAGATTGTCTGAATATTATTTCCTTTCAATAATGTCACCATAATTAGAAGTATATCTACGTTACTCAAATTTGTTTCACTCCCTTGTACTATGTTCCTTGAGTCTGTAGACCATCTGTTTTACAGGAATTAACGAGGGACATCACCAATGGGAGGAAGTCTTAGGTGATTTCCCGGATAATGTTTACAGACAAAGACCCGAAGTGGAGGCTGAGTCGTAAACTTTTACAGAAACCCCCGACCTTAGACTCAAGGGAGTCTTTTAGAAAAGATCGACTTCCTGGTGAGAATCTGTCAATGCGATTCTACTGTAAGTCTCTACGAAAAATTAAGACTCTTAAACACCGAATCCAAGACCTGACGAAAACGACAACTGTTCTATACGTAGAAAGTTGTTTAGTAAATTAAGAAGTTAAGGGAATAGATAAGTCCACGCAAACCCCTGACTTTTTAATTATACATAAAGACAGAAGATGGGGACCACTAAGTTTAAAAATTCAGATCCCATTAAACATACCAGTCGGTCTAAACCCTTGGTCACTTGATTTCATAGAGGTTCCTAAAAGATAGTAGTTTTAAAGTATTCAGATGTAATAGGTTTCAATAATTTTGACACAATACGGGGTATAATAGGTATAGAAGAGGTCCCTCCTACAAACTCCTTGACCGAGAGAAAGACCTGGTTTAAAACTAATAAACAAAGAATTTTAACGTCACTCTATCTATAATCGGTCCCTATACGAAGAGGGGGTGGAGTGAAATCACTGATATCTTAGTTTGATGATATTATGGTTTTCTACCGACTCATAATGGAGGTTACACGGATGGAACAGGACCTCTACTCTCATTTTGATAATCAGTGAGACAGTACAGGTCGACAAACGCTAGGACATGTGACATCGGGCGGTCCGAGGAGACAGGTACTCAAAGAAGTCCACTGTCATGACCTCACCCAACGGCAAGGGGAGAGGTCCCCTAGAAGGGCTGGGTCCCTACCTTGGGGCCAGAGGGAGTAACACCTGTCTAAGAAATGGTAGACTCGGTGGTCCCTTCCGAACACACCTCTGACCCGGGGTCTTGAGGAAGCAAAAGGACCACTATTATGTTTCAGTGGACGAGAAACACAATAGGAGACACCCGATATGACTCCCTGATAATACCTTAGTTCTCCAGAAGATTCCGGAAAATTAAAAGAGAGGGTCTCTCTTTGAAACCCAGTTTTACATAAGATTAGTGTTGTAAGAGATGGAATGAATGTTATTTATGGTACTCCGTTTTTAAATGGGTCAGAAAATATCTTTGTATATTCAGTCCGTATGTACCGAAGAATTGTTTCCTTTTGAGATTCCCTCCTCAAAATCTGGTGTGCAGAAAAGATTCATAACATCTATACGTCGAATATAAAATCTTCCTCGAGTCTCTTATGTCATATACAATAGATCTTTTTTTACTGATGTCAGTAAGTTATGTTGATAAGAACCCTCCTCCTTTTTATTAATAGACCCTTAAGGTCCCTAGAGTATTTCCTTTAGAGGGTTCAAAGGTAGGCATGTCTGAAACTCCCGAAGTCAACCCTATCAGAGTCGTTGTAGATTCACTCAGTAATTCATATTTGGATATACGACCACCGAAACAGGATGTGTTCCTCTCCCCCTGTGTCTACAGGTTTCCATTGGGGACACAGGACTTAGAGAGTAAATTTGACTCTAAGAAACTAAAGGGACTTTTATAAAAACCTTCCCTAAGGGTCCAGACTACAACCTTGTAATTTACCGAAGATTGAAATAGAGACACATCTTACAAAGAAACATAACGGGGGTTAATGGAAAGAACAAATTCTTGAAAGGAGAAAATCCAATTCGTCGTCCACGAATAATTGTTAATTGAAATAAAGACGATAGTATCACTCAGGAAACTTTAATCCCACTACGGAAAGAAGAGGGACAGGGAGTTCAGTTCTTTAAGTGTCGTTAGGGGTAAAAATTACTCGTGTTTTAAGTGGGCCCCTATTGACCCTTTTTTCCTCTTTTTCTTAAAGACTGGAACGGTCTCTAGACTGAGGTACTACATCCAGACCCTATACCGATTCTTCAGTCGTAATATTGTGGTTAGGAGACGCACAAAGTGAAACCCCCTACATCAGGATTAAAAGAGAACCGTTACTCATACCGTACACCCAATCTTACCCCGTTCTCAAAACGGAAGACTTAATAGAGATCGTGTGACCAACAGAACAAAACTTTTCGGTACCTGTATATAGGATGCTTATTTTACAATCATCATATTCTTTTTAGTAAACTGAGAATTTTCCATTTTGACCTTAAGTTCTCTTCCCTCAACCTCTTACAATGAACTCAAAACTTGTCTACGTTTGTTTTTTATTTGGAAGTATGTCTCCTTAGTGAAACCTCTGAAAATTCATAATCTCTCAATAAAATTTATTCCTGTTCCTTCCATCTTTGTCTCACTTCTTATTTATACTATTCACCCTCAACTGTTTTGTAATAAATATGTTACTAGAATTTATGATTAATCTACCATAAACAAGAAAGTAAACTAAAAAGTAAGGAGATAAATAAGTAATTTATAAATAATTATTATACGATGTAGATATCAGGATATGGTCCGTGACAATCAGTAAAATTTTCTTATAGTACGTATCAATCATGAAAAAAATCTTCGAATATTACATCACCCTCTAAATCCCGTTCAAGTGCACTTTTCGATAAATTGTTGCGTTCTGTACCTTATTTGCAGTAGTCCGTCACACACTAAAACACGGTTCATTCACCCTGACTACACAAAGTCTTACATGGACAGAGAGAAGGCGAACTACGGAGGATGGTTGACCAAGACAAGATAAGACAAGACAGACGGGAACCACAATCCAGGTTGGGGTCACTCAAGTCTTATCTTTTATATAACAACCAGTCTTCGACGAAACTCTTAGTTCCAAGGAAAAAGACCGGGAAATTCGAATGAGCGGACGGGTGAACCGAACTTTAAAGACTCCGAACACCTAGTTAGATACAACCGTTGTACCTAAACACCACAAAAAAGGGTACCTAAATGGAACCTAACCAGTCACTATCATGTCAACGACCTTTAGTTTAGACTGAATCTCTACCCACTTAAGTTTCAAACTTAACATAGTCGTAAGTAAATAAGAATGAGAGACAAAGAGTCGAGACAAAAAGGGAAGTAACCAAACTTTGAAACCAATTCTAAAACAGAGTTCCATCGTTTCTTTGAGTACCGTCGTCGTCCGAATACAAACCGTTACGATAGTAAAATTGTTCTCTCACGAACAAAATGAGTATCATGGTCGGTTATAGCACTCCCCCTTCCATCATTGGTTTAGAGTTGATTGTTGATACTAAATTCACTAACCAAAACAAAAGTGAAGGTCTCGACCACCCACGATCTTTGAGTTTTCCGGACCACCCGTCCAATTTTAATAGTGTACCAGGGACGTGGAACAGGAAGTCTAATACTATTTTCTTATATATCTTAATACTATTTTCTTCATATTAAAATATTCATATGATCACTAGTTACGTTTCTTTATCTCCTTTTGTTATCTTACCCTTTCAGATCTCTAGAGAAGTTCTTTTAATCTCTATGGTTTGCTTGTAAATTACGTTTTACCCGTGTTATTTTCTGTCTTTACCATACCTGGATTGTCTTCGTCTTCTATAATTCTTCTCCACCGTTCTTATGTGTCTTCTTGATATGTTTTTTTCTAGAAGTACTGGGTCTATTAGTACTAACACACTAGTAGTCGGATCTCGGTCTGTAGGACCTTACACTTCAGTTCACCCGGAATCCTTCGTAGTAATACTTGTTTCGATCACCTCCACTACCTTAAGGTCAACTCGAGAAAGTTTAGGACTTTCTACTACGACACTGTCACGACGTGAGTTACACGGTCGTTTAAACCCTTTGAGTCGTCACCGGTGTCCTGACCTTTTCCAGTCAAAAGTAAGGTTAGGGTTTCTTTCCGTTACGGCTTCTTACGAGTTTGATGACGTGTTAACGTGAGTAGAGTGCACGATCATTTCATTACGAGTGTTAAGAGGTTCGGTCCGAAGTCGTTATGCACTTGGTACTTGAAGGTCTACAAGTTCGACCAAAATCTTTTCCGTCTCCTTGGTCTCTAGTTTAACGGTTGTAGACGACCTAGTACCTTTTTTGTTCTCTCAAGGTCTTTTTGTAGATAAAGACGAAATAACTGAGACGGTTTTGGAAACTGACACACCTGGTGTTGTTTGAGACCTTTTAAGACTTTCTCTACCCTTATAGTCTGATGGACTGGACGGAGAACTCTTTAGACATACGTCCAGTTCTTCGTTGTCAATCTTGACATATACCTTGTTGTCTGACCAAGGTTTATCCTTTTCCTCATGTAGTTCCGACATATAACAGTGGGACGAATAAATTGAAGATACGTCTCATGTAGTACTCTTTACGACCCGACCTCCTTCGTGTTAGACCTTAGTTCTAACGGCCCTCTTTATAGTTATTGGAGTCTATACGTCTACTGTGGTGGGAATACCGTCTTTCACTTCTTGATTTTTCTGAGAACTACTTTCACTTTCTCCTCTCAATTTTTCAACCGAATTTTGAGTTGTAAGTCTTTTGATTCTAGTACCGTAGATCAGGGTAGTCAAGTCAAGTCAAGTCAACGAGTCAACACAGGCTGAGAAACACTGGGATACCTGACGTCGTGTGGTCCGAAGGGACAGGTAGTGGTTGAGGGCCTCAAATGAGTTTGGGTACAGGTAACTCAGTCGCTACGGAGACAGTAGGGGAAGAGGAGGGTGGAAGTTAGAAAGGGTCGTAGTCCGAGAAAAGGTTACTCAGTCGAGAAGCGTAGTCCACCGGTTTCATAACCGTAACGTCGAAGTCGTAGTCAGGAAAGTCACTTATAAGTCCTGAAGAAAGGAAATCCTACCTGACCAACCTAGAGGAACGTCGGGTTCCCCGAGAGTTCTCAGAAGAGGTTGTGGTGTTAAGTTTTCGTAGTTAAGAAGTCACGAGTCGAAAAAAAATATCAGTTTGAGAGTTTAGATATGTACTGATGATCCTTTTGGTATCGAAACCGATCTACCTGCAAACAACCGTTTCATTACAGAGACAAAAAATTATACGACAGATCCAACCAGTATGGAAAAGAAAGTTCCTCGTTCGTAGAAAATTAAAGTACCGACATCAGTGGCAGACGTCACTAGAACCTGAGGTACACCGTTTATCTACCTCTTTGTCACCTTTGTCATCGTCTGAAATAAGACCCCCCCCCCCCCAAGGTTATGAAACTGGTGGACTACACTTCTCGACTGAGTAACCTTTTCCGGGACTACGACCCTTTCTAACTTCCGTCCTCCTCTTCCCCTGCTGTCTCCTACTCTACCGACCTACCGTAGTGGTTACGTCACCCGTACTCAAACTCATTTCTCAGACTGTGTTGACTCTCTGACTTGACTTGACTCGAAAATAACTACACACGAAAGTCAGAAGCACTTTTGTGTTTACATAAAATTAGTTATGTATAGACCGTCGTATGTTATGACGGGGTTATGTTAAGAACAAGGTTTTACATCGTTATTTCCATATCCTTACTATTTACTATGACAGTTTGATTGTCTACTCTTGAACTTGTGAGGTTCAAGGACACTAACAATCCTGTTCATAGACGGAAAGAAGAAAGAAAATGTGATCTTGTTTGGTGGAATTGAGATAAAATGTTACCTTTTGAACAGAAAAATAATAATAAATGTCGACTGTTACTAATAAATGACGGACCCTTTCATTTCACGACAGTTTCCTTAGGATATTAATAAACAAAGTTTTCACATACACGTGTACTTACCCTTCCTTCGTTAATATTCATTTAAACATCCGACAGCAGGTTATTTAAACGAAATCCCATTTATACAAATAAAATTTTTAAGGTGACCTTTATATAGTTTGTATATAAAAGAGAACAATAACTCAAATGGTTGTGTATAAGGACCCTAAGAGTGTTGTGTCACGAAAGCCCCATAATACAAGAAACTTTAAATCAAGTACCTGGTTTTCACTCTACCAGTAAAATCTTACTCTCTTCTTTTGACATTGTCGAATTCCTCTGACTTTCTCTTAGTCACTAGACTAGCCAGTCCTTATTGACTTTTATGAGAAGTAGACAAAGGAACCGAGGATTACCCTTCAAGAAGTCTATAGAAGACACTTTACCAGCGTACTCTATACTCTTCCTTGACACGACATAAATCCTTCCAGTTTAAATCCTTCGTCCTCAAGTTTAGGACGGAAATGGTGGTTGACCGGTTCCTCGACACCGTTTCAGACTCAAAAGAATAGACACATTATCTTAAACTTATTTATAAAGGACCATAGTTTTTCTTGTAGGTAACTCTGTTACAAACATTTCACGAAAGATTTCATAGACCGTTTTGTATTTATGAGTCAATAGTCAAGGGAGACGAAATGGGGACCTTCGTTGTTTCTCCTAGACTCCGTACTTGTCTCTAAATCTAAAGATATTATACAGTAGATACAAGAAGAGACTTCCCGAAGGAAAGAATCTACACGAATTACTGGTAACCCGAATGGTCGTCCCTTGAAGAGTCCTTTCCCCACCATAAAGTTCTACTAAACCCATGATGAGAACGAACTAGACCTCTTCCGCTACTGTTGGGTGAGATCATGAGAACGGACCTTTTAGGGTACCTGCCTCCTCGGACCATTCAACGTCAGGTACCCCAGCGCTTCTCAGCCTGTGCTGACTTACTGAAGGGAAGTGAAAGTGAAAGTACGTGACCTCTTCATTTACCGTTACGTGAGGTCACAAGAACGGACCTCTTAGGGTCTCTACCTCCTCGGACCATCAGGCGACAGATACCCCAGCGTGTCAGCCTGTGTTGACTTCACTGAATCGTCGTCGTCGTCGTCGTCGTCGAACCAACAAGAACGTCCACTCTTTGTGTCTTTGAGAGTTGATGGAGAGAAGACCTTCCTTCAACACTGACATCCTGGGATTAGTTTTCGTTTATATTCAAAATGTTTTCGTCTCTCTATTAAATTACCTCTTTCATTTTATAAAAGTTGTGTCACCGACTTTGGTGACCTATCGGTATATCTTTTTGTTTTATTTTAAAATTTTAGTTAAGAAAAGAGGGTGGTATATGTTTTTAAACTCTATTCATTATATGGATTAATAACTGATACGGTTTCGGAAACTGACACACCTAGTGTTATTTGACACCTTTTAAGAAGTTCTCTACCCTTATGGTCTGGTGGACTGGACGGAGAACTCTTTAGACATACGTCCAGTCCTTCGTTGTCAATCTTGTTCTGTACCTTGTTGTCTGACCAAGGTTTATCCTTTTCCTCATGTAGTCCGACATATAACAGTGGGACGAATAAATTGAATATACGTCTCATGTAGTACTCTTTACGACCCGACCTTCTTCGTATTCGACCTTAGTTCTAACGACCCTCTTTATAGTTATTGGAGTCTATACGTCTACTGTGGTGGGAATACCGTCCTTTACTTCTCCTTGATTTTTCGGAGAACTACTTTCACTTTCACCTCTCACTTTTACAACCGAATTTCGAGTTGTAAGTCTTTTGCTTCTAGTACCGTAGACCAGGGTAGTGAAGTACCCTTTATCTACCCCTTTGTCACCTTTGTCACAGTCTGAAATAAAAACCCCCAAGGTTTTAGTAACGTCTACCACTAACGTCGGTACTTTAATTTTCTGTGAATGAGGAACCTTCTTTTAAACACTGGTTGGATCTATCATATAAATTTTCGTCTCTATAATGAAACGGTTGTTTCCAGGTAGATCAGTTCCGATACCAAATAGGACACCAGTACATACCTACACTCTCAACCTGACACTTCTTTCGACTCACGGCTTCTTAACTACGAAAACTTCACACCACAACCTCTTCTGAGAACTCTCAGGGAACCTGACGTTCCTCTAGGCTGGTCAGGTAAGAGTTCCTCTAGTCAGGACTTATAAGTAACCTTCCTGACTACGACTTCGACTTTGAGGTCATGAAACCGGTGGAGTACACTTCTCAACTGAGTAACCTTTTCTGGGACTACGACCCTCCCTAACCCCCGTCCTCTTCTTCTCCTACAGTCTCCTACTCTACCGACCTACCGTAGCGACTGAGTTACCTTCACTCAGAGTCACTTGAGGTACTCAACCACTACCTGTCCCTCCGGACCACACGACGTTAAGTACCCCAGTGTTTCTCAACCTGTACTGACTCGCTGACTTGACTTGACTTATATGGATTTCCTTTTGTGTCAAGTGTTTCAACTTCATCCGTTTTTAAAGAATCTTGAGTTTTTCGTGATTTATTTTTGTCTTTTTATACTATACAAACTAGAGGAATCTCATTTTTAAATGTTTAGAGACGAATAGTATTGTGGTAATTTTTTTTACCGTTCGGTGTCAGATCTCTTTTTATAAACGTTACGTATAAAGACCGTTTATCAAACATAGATCTTTTGTTTGTTTTAGGGTTAAAGTCAAGGAGTTCGTAAGTTTAGTCTCATCTTACCTGTAAAGTGTTTTCTTCAATACGTTTACCTCTTCGTCTATAGAAGTTATAGTATTCTATAGTGAGACACGAGTCATCTCACCGATTTTAATTCTTCTGACTGTTGTACTTTACAAACACTTCTACGTCTCATTGACATTAAAAATTTCTTATTATATAAATAAAATTTAAATCAAAATAATATCATTGTAACCAACTATTGTAACATATACGAAGTATATATGTTTAATGTAAAAATGAAGACACACACGATTGTGTACGAGTAGTGGTTTTTACGTCAAAGGTAGGTAGTGGTATGTCAACTTTCCTCAAGAAGATGATCTTTGTGTTTGCGTTTACATGTGTTTTGAGACTCATTCCACTATTTATCTTAGTCTTTTAACGTTGACCTAAAACAAAAATGTAAAGACCATCCTGATATTTTAACTTATTAGAGAAACCTTTTATTAAACCGTTAAAGAATTTTGCAAGTTGTAGGTGGGAGTGACTTCACTTCAGCGAGTCAGTACAGGCTGAGAAACACTGGGATACCTAACATCGGCCGGTCCGAGGAGACAGGTACCCTAAGAGGTCCGTTGTTATGACCCCATCCAACGGTAAAGGAAGAAGTCCTCTAGAAGGGCTGGGTCCCTAGTTGGAGATCATAGGACGTAACGTCCGTCTGAGAGATGACCGACTCGGTGTCTGTCGCATTAGGTGGATGTAATAGCGTGTCGTCATAGTAAAAATTTATAAATGACTTTTCTTTCCTTCGGTTTACACGTGTTTTAAGAGTATCGTCACAAAAAATATATAATCAAATGTGACCCTTCATAGGTTTATAGGTTGTCTACCTGTTCAACATGTGAGGTCATTACATTATGAACAACAACAAGTCAGCGATTCCGTACAGGTTGATAAACGTTAGGTACTTGACGTCGTGTGCTTCGAAGGAACAGGAAGTAATAGGGACCTCAAAAGGGTTTGAGTACAAGTAACTCAGTTACTACGGTAGGTTCGTAGAGTAGGAGACAGTGGTGGAAGAGTAGAACAGGAGTTAGAAAGGGACGTAGTCTCAGAAAAGGTTACACAACTGGGAAACATCGTCCATCGGTTCATTCATAACGTCGAAGTCGAAGTCGTAGTCAAGTCAAGTCAAGTCAAGTCAAGTCAAGTCAAGTCAGCGAGTCAGCACAGGCTGAGAAACGCTGGGGTACTTAGCGTCGTGCGGTCGTAGTCAGGAAGGTTAATTATAAGTCCCAACTAAAGGAAATCCTACCTGACCAAACTAGAGGAACAACAGGTTCCCTGAGAGTTCTCAGAAGACATCATGGTATCAAACTTTCGTAGCCAAGAAGTCACGAGTCGGAAGAAACATCAGGTTGAGAGTGTAGGTATATACTGATCACCCTTTTGGTATCGAAACTGACAAACCTAGAAACAGTCGTCTCGTTACATTGTAATCAGTCGTTATTTTTCCTCTTGACTAATTATCAATATATTTGTTCGACCTATTTAAGGGGTTTTTTACGATTCGTTCTCCTAGATCAGTTCCTTTCTCATGTATGACACATAAGTGTGAGTATGTTTCTAGAAATTGTCCATCTTTATTTGACACTACTACCTACGATTGAGGTCCCCAAAGGATCCCCTTGTTACCTGACGGACTTTCCTTATGTCCCCTTGAAAGACCCACTGCCTTTACGAGATACAGGACTAACCCCACTACCAATGAGTTCAAATACGTAAACAGTCTTCAGTGATTTCACAATTACCCACGTAAAATAACAAACATTTAACACGAAATTTCCATCTCTTTTTACTTTACGTCTCCTCATACACAATTAATGTGTCATTAGTCCGGTAGGGAATTCTTTTATTATGAGGCAAAGAAGTCTTACCAGACTCTATCGGAAATCGAGGTTTTCGTGCTTCAAGGATGGTACGTGTGCACATATACGAACTGTTTCTCCATTGTCTCGAGAATCTATCCTGGGTAACCCATGGTACCACTAGGACCCCGAGTTCTGTCTAGTAAGGGTTTATACGGTACTACCGTAGAACTAATAAAACCTAGTTTCAGTGTATTCTTTCCCGTTCATGTTCTCCTTGTAAGACTGAGAGGAAAGACAGAGGGACTTTCGTCCTTTATTTAGAGAGTACACCTTCCACGTGAGGGATGTAGGCTTCGATCTTCCTGTGAATACTTGTCTCTCCCTTAGACCCGTTATTCCGATACGTGTGTGGAACACTAAAGTTAACTGTGTACTGACTCGCTGAAGTGAAAGTGAAAAGTAAAAGTACGTAAAGTCTTCCTTTACCGTTGGGTGAGGTCACAAGAACGGACCTCTCACCCTAGCGTGTCAGCCTGTGCTGACTTCGCTGAACCGTTGTCGTCGTTCGAGCTTGAGACAAATCTCAGAAACCCTCGACTCATGGGGTGTGGATTCAAAGAAACAGAGCAGTGAAGGAGTGTTAACACAATAAAGAGACAGATTTTTTACATTTTCGACGAACGAGACCGGCGGAGAATCCAGGATAAAAACACACTGTAGACACTCGTGTTTAATTTTAAACAAAGAAAAAGAGGACAATTAGACAGAACACAGTCAAAATGATAATCAAGTCGGTGTTCTTGAGGTCTCCCCGACGCCCCTTCTAACCGGGGACCACTGTCTGTCTCCCCTAAAGGAGAAGGAGGGGGGAAGGGAGGGGGAGGAAGACGAGACAAGAGGGTTGGGTGAGATGGGGTAAAGAGAGAGGGGAAAAGGAGAACGGAGGAGGACAAAAGCATGGAAGGAGGGAAAATGTTATATGAAATTGTCAAAATCTTTCGCACTTACGTGTGTACTTTTTGTCGTCCCTTTGTAAGTGAATACAAAAATGGTAAGTATTAGGTCTTTAAAGGTAGTAAGTCAACCAAAGCGAGGACGAAGTCAATCAAAGAAAGGATAAATTCTACTACGACTAACATGTCGAAACTTTGGACGAAGAGTGATAACTGAAAAGTCGTACATAAATGATTTGGAACTCGATTTCCACTAAAGCAATCATCATGTAAGGTAATACATCTATTATCATTAAGTCGATAAGTGAAACACTTACACCTATAATCGCAATTAAAAATATTTGTCAAGACACTACTCGTAGAAACACATATTTAGAAAACACAACTAAAATTTTAAAATTTGTCAATATATATGTATATGAAACTTCTTAGTCCGTGAACATGTTCGGTATAATTTCTTTCGTTTCGTGACAAGAGATGGGGAGAAAGAGTAGTGGTGTAAAACATAGGGATCTCCGTTGGTGAAAGATAATAACATCGATAGGAAAAACTATAAATGAAGCCATAAAGATTAATTGCACGAACACAACCGTGTACAATTAAAAATTTAAAGTCGTGCCAGACAACTTAAATGCGATACCTTTTACTCTACCTTAATAGAAAACACGGTAAAGAGGAGAACGTGGTGTGTATGGCTAGATATGTGGTAGAGTTGTCTCAAAACTTCCAGGTAAAAGGCAGGTTACAATGAAAGGGAAAGAAACCTTTCCATCAACACATCCTAAGCTCGTAGGGAACGGGGAGACTACCTTATGGTAGTGGTGTAATAACACTACTGGGGAGTCAGAGTGTACCGAAAACTGTGTATACCTGTATAAATTTCGATAATGTATAAACGTCTGTTTAAACGAAAAATACCAGAACCTACTGGAGTCCAAGATACTTTTTTTCGTGATGCCCCCAAAGAATGAGAGATCCGAAGTACTACTATTATTGTGTGTAATCGGTCCGAAGTCAGTCTCTTCATCTTGGTGCTCGTCTTGACGATCGTACACAAATACACACACACACTTATGGAACATTTATATATATGGGGGGGTGTGTGTGTATAACACCTGAGGACCTAGAGATCGAACGAATGACGTCTAGCCGTCTAGATCCCTGAAAAGTCAGAGATGTTAGTGAACTCAGATAAGGAATATGACTTAGAAAAATAAAGAATACTTCTCATTAATACATAAATGATATTTATTATAGATCCAGAAAGAAGGACTCGTGGGACAAGTAGAAATACTCTATGAGACTGAGGAAGTAAACGAGGTGCTAGTGTACGACCCAAACCGTCGGTGTATGTACGAGTCACAATTGTGTCCTTGGTGGTAGAGGCCAAAGAGTGTTACTCGATATCCACCGAAGTGAGAGGTCGTGTAGTGATAGAAAGAAGATTCGAAATGTAAATGTTTTGGGTTTTCTAGATACCCCGGGTATTATCATTCCGAATGACGGAGTCTTTACTGTCCGATTATTTTGTGAGGGTCTTTAAGAGAACTTTGAGTCAATCGTGTACTATTGTACGGTAACATGAAACGATTAATTTTGAAAAATCTCTGGGATTAAAGTTCGATTGGAAACAACTCTTCAATAATATACAGTCGATGACACGTTCCGTTAATATACATATTATAGTAAGTCGGAAGTTTTGTGTACTCTCTATCCACCATAATTAGGGTAAATTTTTACTTAATTAACTCCAGACGGTACCGATTTTCGGTAGGAATTCCAGATGTAGGTTATTCATAAATATTGGTTCTAAATTTGATTCATATGCTCTAAAACGAAGTACCCTATACTCATATAGAAAACAGGTACACTTATTTGACTATTTGGAAAATTATCAAATTATTTTTTCCTTAAATAAAGTAGTACATTAAAATGTTTTAACGAAACATTCTAGTAATTAAATCTGTTAAGGTCATCGTTCCTGAAAATTTCCTAGTGTACATTGATAAAAACCAAAACTTGTTCTTCTATTACATGTAAACGTAGTCCTCAAAGTAACTCAAGTTTAAAAGATTATAGAACTCGTCACAACCTTTGACTTTATCTCTGACGACAACTTTCAAATTATTATAAATAAAAGGATACAAATATGGGTGTACGTACTAAAATTTAATTGTTAACGTCAGTAAAAACAAGAACGTTACTTATCCCTCCTCGGAACTGGAATGCTGGAGGTCCTACAATTTCGTGAGTAATAGACCTAGAAAGATACTACAACAAAAAGTACCACCGGTGGTAGTCCTGGTGGTTCCTCTAAGGTAGGGACTTATCCGACTCTGAACTCCCTCCGTCACATCCGATCTCCGATTCTAGAACCCAAGACCTCAGCCCGTCTAGAGTCTAAGATTGGGTCGAGACAATGATTAATCGACATATTTGAGAATGCAATGAATTAGAACGGTTCATAGTTCAAGTACAATTTTTTTATTTTCTAATTATTATCATAAATGGCTCATCTAAACAACACCTTTGATTCACTCTACTACGTTACTCTTTAAGACTCATGTTATCGACTACTTATCATTTGTGAATTTTTCTTCAAGCAATCACGATACTGTAGTAGTAACAGTAACAATACAGCAATAACCGCGTTCATCGTCCCTTTGAAATCTCCCTTTACCCTCTAGGGACATTGGGACTACACCGATATCTAATACTTTGTCGGGACCTCCCAGTCAGAAACACGTGGGTAAGTTCCCTTCGTGGGTCTCCACATCTCCTTCTGTAAAACCTGTCCTACTAAAACTTCTAGAATAAATCTTGACATCAACAAAATAGGAGTCGGTAATTCATTTATACAGACGATAATTTATACTTCCCCAATTCATACTTTTCTTAAGTAAGTAAGTAAGTTTTAGATAAATAATCGACGGATAAAACCTAGACTGTTCATAACAAAATCTTTGACCCCGTGTCGGAACTTAATTTTTCTATTTTGGATTGAAGTACCTTAAACGTATGGACCCTCTTGTGTCTGTTACAAAGTTTTTTCTATTTTATATACTACACGGTCTATCACTTTGTACAATCCTTCTTTTTACTTCTTGTTTTGTATCTTCTCACTATCAACTAAGGCCCACCCTCAACGTTAAATTTTATCCTCACAGTCTCTTCCTGAGTGTCTCTTCCACTGTAAAATTAGTTTCTTGGTTTCCTCTACTTCCTACTTCCTTTCTTGTAAGACCCGTACCCTCTTTCGTTCACGTTTCAAAACTTTGACTTGGACTGATAAAACGAATCGTTTCTCGTTCTTCCCCGGTAACCCGGTCCCACCTCCCTCGATCTCTGTCTTAGAGTCCCCTGGTCTAGACTCTCCACCCAACCCTCCCCTCGTGTCATAAATTTCGGAAGATTTGGTAGATTCCTGAAACCCAAAATGAGACTCTCTCTTCTGGGAATCATCGAAAACTTTTCTTCTTATTGCACTAAACTGAATGAAACTTTTTCATAACTAAACGAACTCAACTCTTATCTTATATCCCTTTGTTCCGGTTTTTACACAATCCTATTACGTCCACTCGTCCAATCAATGAACCTAGTGCCACCGGCACCACCCACACCTTTTTTCACTATTCGAAGACCTATATAAAATTTCCCGTTTGGTAGTTATAAACAACGAATCAACCTAAACCTAATATTCTCTTTCACTACTTTGATCCCCCTAAGGTTCCAAAAACGATACTCGATTTCTCCCACCCACTTTTACCTCTCACTTTTTCAATCGAATTTCGAGTTGTAAGTCTTTTGCTTTTTGTACCGTAGACCAAGGTAGTGAAGTGCCCTTTATCTACCCCTTTGTCACATTTGTCACAGTCTGAAATAAAAACCCCCGAGGTTTTAGTGACGTCTACCACTGACGTCGGTACTTTAATTTTCTGTGAATGAGGAACCTTCTTTTCAATACTGGTTGGATCTGTCGTGTGAGTTTTCGTCTCTATAATGAAACGGCTGATTCAAGACAGATCAGTTCCGATACCAACAAGGACACAAGTACATACCTACACTCTCAACCTGACACTTCTTCCGACTCACGGCTTCTTAACTACGAAAACTTGACACCACAACCTCTTCTGAGAACTCTCAGGGAACCTGACATTCCTCTAGGTTGGTCAGGTAAGACTTCTTCTAGTCGGGACCCTAAAGAAACCTTCCTTACTACGATTTCGACTTTGTGGTCATGAAACCGGTGGAGTACGCTTCTCAACTGAGTAACCTTTTTTGAGACTACGACCCTCCCTAACCCCCGTCCTCCTCTTCCCCTGCTGTCTCCTACTCTACCGACCTACCGTAGTGCCTGAGTTACCTACACTTAGACTCACTTGAGGCCCTCAACCACTACCTGTCTCTCCGGAGCACACGACGCTAAGTACCCCAGCGTTTCTCAGTCTGTGCTGACTCGTTGACTTGACTTGACTTTCTCCTACCCAACAGTAAATGATACTGTCCCTATACTTCTCCTGATCTAATTCTCATCTTCTAGTGTACAAACATCTATGTCTATCATCCATGTCTCTTTACTATATTTGAAAATTACGCACGACTCACGATTTAGCGAGACAGCACAGGCTGAGAAACATTGGGACACCTACCATCGGACGGTCCGAGGAGAGAGGTACCCTAAGAGGTCCGTTCTTGTGACCTCACCCAACGGTACGGGAAGAGGGCCCTTTGAAGACTGAGTCTCTGGTGTGGACGTAGAGGACGCCAAGAACAACACCTGCCTAAGAAATGGGGACTCGGTTTCCCCTTCGGGATTATAAAAAAAAAATTATGAATGATTGAAAGTCGCACGTACACACGATTCAGTGAAGTCAGGACAGGTTGAGAAACACTGGGATACCTGACATCGGGTGATCCGAGGAGACAGGTACCCTAAGAGGTCCGTTCTTATGACCTCACCCAACGACACGGGAGGAGATCCCTGAGAAGGACTACGTCCCCAGTTTGGGAACAGAGTACAGAGGACGTAACCGTCCGTCGAAGAAATGGTGATCACGGTGAACCCTTCCAGTAATTTATAGTCTACGGTAAGTTTATTTCTACAACTCATCTATTTGCCGAGTAACTCAGACCTCGAGTCCTTAATCATCTAGTCCTGACCTTTTCATGTAACTACTTACATAACTTTACCGTAAACTTTGATGTTCTAATCCATTCCAGTCGTTACCTCACTTACGTCTATCTTTTCTACTCTTCGAGTTATTTACTCTGGATTTTGTGACGTTTTAAATCTTACTTCTACCCGTTCCTCCTTAGTCACTTCTTAAGACCCTCTGTCTCTTCAACCCCCTTTTAGTTCCCTCAAACCCTAGGAGTAACAGTTCAATTTTATTACACAAAAATCCTGGTCCTTGACAGGCAATCTAAATTTTTGTACTTCCAGCAACCACTGGAACTGTGACTTACTTATCTTTCGACTATACTAAATCTTTAATTCGACTCGAACGGAGATAAGTAATTCTCTTGAGGTCCACCTGTTTGACTTGACTTCCGAACTTGTGTCTGTCTTCATCCTGTACCGCAGACTTCTTCGTGGTCGGTATAACCCATTTCATTACTCTTTAAACGGGTCCCCTCGAGTGACTACTCGTCCTCGATCCTCTTGACGCCTCGAGTATGACGTAAGTACGGTGTTGGACCCCTCCGTTACCGTCGATTTCTATTCAGGTGACGGGTGAACTGACTATAACACCGAAATTTTTTTTTTGTTGTTTGATAAGTATATAAAAGTAAATTTCCATACCGGATATACACATTAAGACATATCCTACGAAAACTTAGAGTGAATTCCAGAAATCTAAAGGGAATACAGAGGAGTTTCGCCAAGGAAAATCATGAGTATCGCATTTTGATGGTAGAACCATTAATACAAATAATTTACTTAATCCCTCAACCTTTTTTTTTCTTGTTTTGACGTCAGTAAGTTAAAAGGAGACCCCGTTAGAGTTTGAGGTCAAATAAGATGAATAAGTCGAAGTAAGTCAATGTGTTGAACCCTAAAAAGTTGTTTCGACTAAACTAGAATATTCAGAAGGACACTATGAGAGATTTAACGACCTGCTACGGATATCTTTCCCCCAGTCGGGAGAATGACAGACCTAATATGAACTCTGTGTCGAAGAAGGTAAAGGATCCTACCTTTTACAGACACGAGTCATTAATGGATTCCGGTAATTTTATAGAGAAGAATCGGATGGGGTCCCAGGGACCGTTAAACGTCGATACTACATACCGAAAGTAATAATCACTTTGATCTCTATCCACAAGTGGAACTCACAAGAGACCTTAACCCAATAGGTACCCCCATAACGACCCTAGTCTGTCGTTCCGACTTCGTACACTAGTCTAAGAATCCTTTCCCTACCCTTCAGGTGCCGTAATCACCTCGACGTTTTTCGAAGACTAATATTGCACGTCCGACTAGTCTTCAAAAGATTTGCCGTGACACAGGAAAAGGAAGTCAGTTATATCAATAGAGTCATTTTTTATTTTATTAATTTTTATGAATAAAGTGTAGATGACACTTGTTATAATGGAACGATGGATGTTTCCGTAGTGATGTGTGAAAAACAATTACCCCGAAGATGACAATAAGTGACAAGTCTCCGTTACATAATTGATTCTTATTATAGTGTTCACTTCCACTTCTACACTCAAAAAAGAGACGGTAATGATTGTCACACTCAGATTCAATCTATAAATAATAAGTTCTCTGAGTCCAATGAATTTTTTACCTTCGTCGTAAATGGAGGGTACTACATCTGATTATCACGAAAACTATATTATGTGAGTAAAATTATTTACCATACTAAAGGGGTATTTTATAAAGTAAATGAGATTTAGGATGGACTTCATGGTCTGAGTTGACATTTAGTATTATTTATAATAATAATAACTTAGGGAAAAGTTTCCTAAAGAATATTCGTTAGTATAATTTTTCACACATGACACTCGTGGACTACACACACTGTGAGACACACACACACACACACACACACACACACACTGTCTCTTAGACGAATCACCTGTCCTAACAACTGACGTCGGGAAAGTTTATACCCACAACTTCAAAAGGGGAAACTGGGATGGAACAGGGTATCGGGGAGAGAATCCTATGAGAAATCAGAATTTAACAGAAACCTCGTGACGTCCTTCCGTAGGAGTTCCCCGTAGTCTCCCACCGTCAATGGAACGAGAATCCGTGTCACTACACAACCTTACCTATCTCCCTACAACGACGGGAACGCTACGGACCTGTGACCAGGAGTAGTCTAACCGGTAGTTCCTGCAATTCACCACGACTCCTTAAGTGTTGTTCGGAGAGAATAGGTGAGTAGTTGTATAAGTACAGTCTAAAAGAGGAGAACCTACAGAAAAGGGTCAATCTTTTCTTCACTTTGAGGGTATAGCACTACACAAATGACACTATGTACCCAAAGGGACCACAGAGTCTGTCAGTTCTTAGGTGGACGTTACGCCCTCTGGACCCGAGCTAGGGACCCAAACCTTCTAGAGGACCTCCTCCCGCACCGGTGGGGAGGTCATAGGAACGGACCTCTTAGGGTACCTGTTTCCTCGGACCACCCGATCGGTGTCAGGCACCCCCAGTGTTTTTCAGCCCTACTGACTCACTGATTCGTATCGTGTCGTGTGTATCGTTGTCGTCCTTTTTTTTTTTTCGAAGACATCTTTATTTTATCGACAAGACATAATTACGAAGGTGGAGGTAAAAGATAACATTTCACAAACTAAGTTACATAAATCGGAGACCCGAAGGGACCACCGAGTCGTCATTTCTTAAGGAGACGTTACGTTTCTTTCGTAAGCCTAGTCCCTATAGGGGACCTCTTCCTTTTCCTTTGGGTGAAGTCATAAGAGTGGACACTTTAGGATACCTATCTCCTCGGACCCCCTGATATCAGGTACCCAGTTTTCTTCTCAACCTGTGCACCTTCGCTGATTTATTGTCGTTAAGAATTCGGAGTAGGAATAACCGTCTTATTCTGTCAATTCCCATAACAAAGAGATAATCCACTTTTTAAGGACCTTCCTTTTATAAAGGGGTGACTCTTTATGGTGGTACAAAAGTCTAAAGACTTTGTTTACATTTTATTACATTCTCTCTTTTACCAGGTAACAGAACAGAACCTCCAAACAGTACTCAGGGAGTACGAACTTAAGAAATAAAAAGGGGTGTCGAAATAAGTCTATAAGTGTGTCGTATGTCAAGTTACTGAAAATCCTATAAGTGTCTTAATACGTCCGTGGTGATGACAGTTAAATTTTTATAAAAGTAGTGGAATTTTCCTTTGGAGAATGGGTAATTACAGTGAAGAGAAAAGGAGGGAAAGGGTTTTGGATCCGTTAGTGAATAAATATCTAAACGGATGAAACCTGTAAAGTATATTATATTTACCTTAGTATGTGATATACTACTGACGGAAGTAAGAAAGACCTTTGACAAAAGTTCCAAATAGGTTCAACATTGTACATGATTACGAAGTAAAAAATAACGACTCATTATGTAAAAACACACCTATATGGTACAAAATAAATGGGTAAGGAATCAAATCGTTGTAACTAAACAAAGAGTAAAAACCGATACCACTTATTAAGACGACACCTGTAGACACATGTTCAAAATCACACCTGTACATAAAAGTAAATCCAATTATGAATCCTCAACTCAACGACCTAGTACACTGTCGAGAATACAAATTAGAAAACTCCTTGGCGATCCGAAAAGGTCACCGACATGGTAAAGTGTCATGGTCACATACTTACAAGTTTAAAGGGACGTCGGAGTAATCGTGAACGATGGTAAAAAGAAAAACTAACATCGGTAGGAGTACCCAAACTTGCCTATACAGAAAATAAATGTAAAGGAGTCATCGAGTATTACGACCCGTAGAAAAGTACACAAATAACTGTTAAATACATAGAAGAAAAGTCTTTACAAGTAAATCTATAACATACGTGAAATTTTAATCCAACAAACAGAAATAACAACTTAATAGTCTCAAGGAATATATAAGATCTATGACAACGAATCGTCTACATACTAAACGTGTATAAAATAGTGTAAGAGACATAATAGAATGAAATATAAGAATGAAAATACGTCAATAATCTCCGTAGGAAATTTCATGTCTCCAAGAATAAAACTATCTCAGGTTAGATGTCATGAATGAAAAGAAAGTGCAAGTATCAAAATCACAGTAGAGATACTTCTGGTTCCAGTGCTTTTAAATGAGGATATAAATAAAGGAAAACTCTCAAAACATCAAAATCGAGAATGACCATCACAAGAGTAGACAAAACTCAATTAAAAACACTTTTAACTTCAGATCGAAAAAAGAAAAAGTATACCTATATATCAACATAGCCGTGGTAAAGAACTTTTCTGAGTAAAAAAGTTGGTAACTTGACAGAACCATGAAACCAGTTTTTTAGTTAACTACTAGTAACGTCAACAGATTAAGATCTGAGAGTCAAGATAAGGTGACTGGATTTACAGGTGTGAATCCGATCATAGTGTAACGGAACTAACGGTATGTGAAGGTTATACAAAACTGTAACCCTTAATATTCTGGGTTATAAAAAAAAGGTTTAACAAAACTCATGAGATCCAGAAAACATAAAGATATCTGAATTTATAGTCAAACAGTCAAAGACTCTTTACAGTCGATTCAAAACCATCTATCTTAACTTAGTCATTTAACTATACTTATAACGATAGAACTGTTATTCAGAAACCTAAAGCCTGACATCCGTAGAAGTATAAATGAATCTAAAAATTAAAGAAAATCGTCTTCAAAACCTCAAAAGTGTGATACTTAAAACATGAAGAAAACAAATAAAAATTGGAAAAATAAGAAAAACTAGGACAACATTTACTTTAACAAAGAAATCAAAGTAAAACTCTAAAAAGTAACTATCATATATGTATATGTTAACTAAAATACATAACTAGAACAAGGGCCGGTGGAACGTCGTAAAAGTTTAATCAAGATTATCTAAAAGCTATCTAAAGAATCCTAAGAGATATACGTCTTAGTACAACAAACGATCATCCTAATGAAGAAGAAAAGGTCACACCTACAGAAAATAAAGTAACAGAAAGGACCTAACTGGATTGGTCTTGCAGATCGTGATACAACTGATCTTATTCTTGTCTATAGAAACAGAACCAGAACTAGAATCCCTCTTTAATAGGTTGTAATTTTCTACGAACGAGGAACCCTCTTTTTGATACTGTTTGGCTCTGCCGTATAATTTTTCGTTTCTGTTATGAAACGGTTGTCTCCAGGTATATCAGTTTCGATGCCAAAAAGATCATCAGTACATACTTACACTCTCAACCCGGTATTTCTTTCGACTCGTGACTTCTTGACTCACTGACTCACTTTTTGTCGATAGTTTGTAAAGTAGTGGTTTACACTGCGATTAACACCGAAAAGGTAACCACGAGAAATAAGTCAACATCCTCACAAGAGAGAAAGATCTAAACACCACAAGCTAGTGATTCAGCACAGGTTGAGACGTTGGGGTGCCTCACATCGTGTGGTCCGAAGGGACAGGAAGTGGTAGAGGGTCTCAGACGAGTTTGAGTACAGGTAATTAAGTGCCTACGGTAGGTTGGTAGAGTAGGAGACAGAGGAAGAGGAGGACGGAAGTCAGAAAGGGTCTTCTAATCCCAGAAAAGGTTACTCAGTCGAGAAGTATAGTCCACCGGTTTCATAACCTCAAAGTCGTCGTCAGGAAGGTCACTTATAAGTCCCAACCAAAGGAAATTCTAACTGACCAAACTAGAGGAACGTCAGATTCACTGAGAGTTCTCAGAAGAGGTTGTGGTGTCAAATTTTCGTAGTCAAGTAATTCTTAACTACTTATCCACACCTTAAAACGTTTACGAAAAAGAAAATATAAATAACTCTACAGACACGTAAAAGGGTATATAAGATTATGTTATAAGACCATCAACTAAAAAAAATTTACAATTTTGTTGGAACGTAAGACTATATTCAGGGTGAACCAGTGAATCGTTAGTAAAAATACACAAGGACATGAATCGAATGAATATAAAATAACTCTTGACGAATTTCAATAGTGGTTTTTTATATCCCTCCTTTGTCCAGTAGAAAGTCATAAACAGAGTAGAAAAAGAGGTCCTTCTTTCTGTCTACGCGTGTGTGTGAGTGTACATTACATGATCGTTTTATGTAGGAACCACAAAAGTAAGTTAAACTACTTTTATTATTGAAGAAAAAAGAACAAACCACCAAAACCGGGGTAATAGGTATCTCATACAAATACTAAAATAATGTAAGAAGAGAGTCCGAGATCACCACACTTCATTCACTTGTCTTAACCAAGGTTCTAGGTCCTTAACTATTCCCTTACTTGATGACTTAGGTTCTTTTGAAAGTTTTTGTTCTTATTTCATTTTTAATCACCCACTCACAAAATTTACTAAGGATGAAGGTAACCTGAAATGTAAATATTTGGAATCATGAATAAACTAGGTCCCTGTGTTCTAGTACCCTTCCTTACCTTCTTCCTACGACTTTGTAACATTTCTCCTTTGTCTCGACTCTCACCTCCCACCCAAGTAAAACCCCAGAGAAAAACGGGTAGTGACACAGAGGAACCACAATTGTCGACACCCGAGTCGTCAAGGGAAAATACAATGTCTTAGTTCGTAATCGGTGTGACTTTTAGAATCATTTTTAGACCACGTTATTCAGTGAGGACAGGATATAAGTCCGAAAGGATAGGTATTTTATTTTAACGATACGATTGAAAGGATTGTTTAGACCGCAGGACTTAGGGAGCGGATATCAATGGATTGATATCCATTCCCAGTGTACAAAATTAACTATGATTGGTGTAAATTAAGAGCTGTTGTACTACTCCAAAGAATACTCAACTCTATAGCAATAGGGGTAAAATATCTACCCCTTTGACTTCGGATCGCACGTGAAACGAACCTTAGTTTCCAAGTCAGTCTTAGACTTGGAACGACTGAGGTCTCCATCACAAGAATGAGAATACGACAGTCTCTAGACTAAGGAAACACAGACCCTTCATCATATACTTTTTATCGACTATGGATCTAATCAAATTATTTAATTAACGTAACACATCTCGACCATTCCAACACAACTAAAAAGAAGAGTTTGGTTTGGTGTAAAGTAGAACTTGAGTGATTAGTCTCTCTCCTACCATTGATGTCAGAGAAAAATTTATTATAGAATGTACCTTTGTTCAGAATAAAAAATTTACCGTGAGAATAGGAGACCACTTTAAATAAATATGAGGGGTGATCCAGGTGGTATACAGTACCACTCCCCTCTTTTTTTGGTCAAGAATCGAGAGTATTTTAGGTCGTAACTACTGAAGTTCAACTACATAACTGTGATCACTTCCTCCCTCTCCCCAACTTTTACGTTAAGTGTTAGAATATATTAAACAAGACCACACCCGTCTCCGACTATTCATTCCAAGTCTACAGGTGTGTGAGTCCAAATCCTAGACAGTTTGGTAGTAAGTCAACGAAGTGATATTTCTTGATGAATAAATGACAAATAATAGTGTCCAAGATTTTGGTGTGGTCTATAATTATAGGAGACCGTGTATAATACTCAGACTACAACCGACGACACAAACATAAACGTCACTGAGACCAGACGGGAAGCGGGGGAGAGAAGGTTATATTTTTCACTAGGTTGTAATACGTCGTTTTACACGAGGATTATAGTCAACCTTCAACCATAATTTTTTGACACCGTACCATTACGAAACGACAAATTTTTAATTTACTCCAATTCTTACTAATATCTCTTCCAGTGGCCGACATCACCTTCAATGAGACCTGGACTTCGGTCCTCGACGCCCTACGGGTCATAGTGTCGGGCTGGACCCAGACTCTTTAATGTTTTACACCCCCATCCAGTCCCTCGTCCCCCACTGGGGAGCCTTATCTTCTGGGCACAGCACAGACTACCATCCTGAAGGTGGCTTCCCCAACGGGTTGCAAGTTTATTATGAAATTTTACTTTACACCGTTTGAGTGTAAGTAATTTTTAATTATGATAAATCAAGATCTCCCATAAGTACCTTTACCTGGGAGTACATAAAGACTGCGCTCATTGTTATAAAGGGGTCTCGCATTAAACCGTCGTAACAAGTTCTCGACGACACGACAGTAACCGCATAAGTAGACATTAAAAGAGTACCCGCACAGGCATTCAGTAGAACAAACGACTCAACAGCAAAGGTCGCCGGTGTGATATAAGACAATACACCTACGTGGGGCGCCCAAAAATTGTAGCGTGTGAGGTAATAACATGATAATCCGACAAAGGTTAACAGATGACAGTATTCACCCAGACAATCATTCTCGACCATTCTGTATAAAACTTTAGTCTACTACTATTAACAATTTGGGTCTTCAATCCATGTAACTATTAATAATGTCCTCATAAGATGAAAACGCACACGAACCTTAAAAAAAGTCATTGACTTTAGTCAAGTACATAAAGTCCGACGTGGTCCAGAAACGACGAAACGGACCTGAAAGAGACCACCGCCGCCCACCCCCGATGATAAGTGACACCTCGCACCCGAAGAGGAACGCCACCAAGGAGAACGACGCCTCGCGTCCGGCGCCCGAGTCATCAACTCCGTGTCGCCGAAGCAAATGAAGTACCGAACACTGACTTAGCTAGACTTGGTCCTAACTTGGGCATAGGGGACGTAACCGTCCGTCTGAGGATAGGTGTCGTGGTGGACCCTTCAGGTCATTAAAAATTTATTAGTCTGAACTAATCATCAATCCCCTTCCTCCCTCACTTGTGACCAAAACCCCGAGTCTTAGTTTTCATCTTTACAAGTTCAAATCCACACAACCACGGAACACTACCCTTGTTGACGAGAAGAAGTGAAATAGACCGAAACTCTTAATCGGAGAATCGTAGGGTCTTGAGTCTTCTTTGACTGGAGTTTGTGTATGGAACCTTTCTACTAACTGGGATTATATTTTACACAGGACCGTATCGTACAGCCAGCATAAGAACTGATTCGGTCTGACCCAGAACACAGACAACGATAAGGATTTTGAAGACCAGATGGTACTCCAGAATCCTGACTCAGTCAATTAAAGGACTGAAGGTCAAGAACGTAAAAGACGAGAGGAGGAGACAAAATCTTCATCTTTAAGACCCTTAGAGAAAGTCTTTTCACGACTTAGTAGAGTACCCGACCCGAGTTTGGGTCCTTTAGTTTCGTACAATCCCTAATTTGATTAACTTTTGTTCAGAAACTCCAGAAGTGTTTAATTGTATTGAGGAACTGGCCGTGTCCACCGGAGAGAAACATGTTGGTCACCAGGGAGACTTTAGCACACGATTAACTTGAATATCTTTAGATTACTATACAATTATCAAGAAACTTTCTTTAAATTTCAATCGGTAGCAGATTGTGTAAAGATAGTGTTACTTAGTGGAGTGGGAAGAAAGTAAAGAACCATTTAGACCTACACCCAAATCATATAGTCCTCCCATATATACCTCGACACATTGGAAGTAGTGTTAGATTCATCTTGTAAAGATAGTTGGATTTTTCTTTGTAGAACGGGTGAGAGGGAAAGATGGGTGTCTGGATTCTGCTGGTGATAAAGTCAGAGATATCTCAAAGGCAAAGACCTACAAAATGTACGTACCTAGTATATACACGTAAAAATATAGAACGAAAAAAGTGACTCGTACTACATAAACTTCGAGTAGGACAAAATCACACATAGTCATAAAGACAACGAAAAATAACGGCTTATTAAAAGGTAACTTACCTATATATAAAACGAACAAATAAGTGGTTAACTATCCGTAAACCTAAGAAATGTGAAATCTCAATAACACATCTTACGACATACTTGTAAACACTTATCAGAAACATATCTGTATATAAAAATGAAGAGGACCCATTTATGAATCCTCACCTTAAGAACATAGTGTACTATTGACACACAAAATTGACGATTTTCAAAAGGTTTCACCACCGTAGTAAAATGTAAGAGTTGTCGTTATATACTACCATAAAGAAATACGGTAGCGACTGAGATCATAACAGACCAAGTATCTGTAAAGTCACCTATTACCGACCCACCCGTAAAGATGTTTCCGACACTAGCTTTGATCTTATGTCTACCCAGAATCGTAGTACGTAAGGAAAATTGGAAAAAGGACGAATCCCGCAACCTCCCACGTTCTAGGTGGAGCTGGTCAGTTAGTGTGAAACTTCGGTTTAAGGTTATTACACGAACACAGATGTGTCCGGACATAGGTGGAGCTGGTCAGTTAGTGTGAAACTTCGTTTTAAGGTTATTACACGAACACAGATGTGTCCGGACATAGGTACCATTTACGTGAAGGTCAACCTCCTCTGACAAAAGGGAAGAAATGAAAATATTTTATAAATTAACTTAAGAAATCATACAAGTTCATTTTGTAATTAAAATCGAATACCTAAAATAAAAGTATCGAGAACTATGGAACGAACCCGAAGGGACCACCGAGTCGACCATTTCTTAGGGGGACGTTACGTCCTCTGGGCCCAAACTAGGGGCCCAACCCTTCTAGGGGACCTCTTCCCTTACCTTTGGGTAAGGTTATAAGACCGGACCTCTTTAGGTACGTAACATATCAGGTATCCCGACGTTTCTCAACCTCAGCTGACTTGCTGAAAGTGAAAGTGAACTATGGAAGGAATCTATAAGTGATCATTTCTCTGAACTGTAATTACCTTCTTTCTTTCAGAAGCTAGCACGTTGTGAGTAAACATTCTTGACTCCTCTCCTTACCCTAAAAACTTAGTTGACCACTGAGAAGGTCGTCCTTTCCTCAGTGTGACACTCTCAGTAAAACGGAAAGTAGATTGTATCGAAATGGTTTTTAGCAATTTAAAAAAATTGTAAAATATAAATTTTATAAATTGTAAAATTTTAAAAAAGGTCGTTCTTAACGTTTAACTCACCTGACCAAAGGGAGGAATACAACATACGTGTGTATGGTGTGTCTGAGCCGGAGGACCGCGGCCCCTAAGACGATGACAGCCAAGTAGTCTCGACGAGTCACGAGACACGGTACCTCGTGTCTTCTCTTTACTTTCAATGTCAAGTCCGTACTTGTGACATCCACCCTTCTGTGTTCAGTCCCGTCATCTGGTGTTACGAAATTCTATTTAGCGGTTCGACTTGTATAAGGTCCGTATGTTTCCGCCTGAGATTCCACACCACCACTCTTGAGACTCCCCGTCAAAGTACCAGACTTAACCTCTATTACGTCTTATGTTTTTAAAAATCTTAAGGATGATTATGTATTAACCTTCGTTGGATTTAATAGGACTATAGACTCGTTTATAGTATAAAAGATTCAAATTTTTGACGCATATAAAGTTGTTACCATCCTTTCCTTTAAACCTATCGTATTCATCTACCCATAATAACGGAAATAGAGACAGAGATAATAATAATACGGACAGAAGAATTTTTAAAAAATAAAATATGACTGCATATCAACTAATTGTCACAACACAATCAAAGTCTACGTGTCGTTTCACTAAGTCAATATGTATATGTGTATAGATAAGAAAAAGTACAAGAAAAGGGTCAATCCAATAATATCGTATAACTCGTCTGATACGATGTCTTATCCAGGAACAACCAATAGATAAAATTTTTATCGTCACACCCGTACAGTTGGGGTTTGAGAGTCAGACAGGGGATGGGGTAGGAAGGGTGGACCATTGGTATTCAATTAAGAAATTCAGACACTCAGACAAAGACAAAACATTTATTTAAGTAAACATATTAAAAGATTTTTGAGGTGTATTTCACTATATACTATACACAGAAAAAGACTGAATGAAGTGAAACACACTATTAGAGGTCCAGAAAGGTACAACGACGTTTACCGTAATAAAGTAAGAAAAATTACCGACTTATTATGAGGTACCATATATACACGGGGACAGAATCCATTCTCTTTCTTTTCCCTCCTTCCTCAGAGTCAGATCCTGTGGAAGTCAATGCTCGACGAAGAGAGACACTGACTTATAACAGGGAATTTACCCATCAAATCGTATGAAGAGGTCAATGAAAATTGGTCCGAGATGAAGTACATTTCGTTCCCGTACATATAAACCCATTCTGTGTCCAACCTTTTTAAGACTTTTAATGTAGTCAATTATCGTTTTGGATAGTTCTCTGTTTGTTTGTATTTTTAAGTAATAAAATGAAGACATTGAACTTTAGAGAACGTCCAAGTTTTTAAGTGTTTCTGTAATAAAAGTAAAAAAATTTTTTCCACACTAATGACTAACCAAAGTCAAATCAATATGGACTTTCATAAAAAATTCCTCTCTTACTTTTTAGAAGGTCATCTATTTAAACTGTATAAGATACGATAGTAAAACAAAAGTTATATTTCAGTGAATTCTATATGACTAAAAAGAAGAACCTAGGAAGCAAGTTTCGTATGTGAAATTATAAGATAGATGTCTTTACAGTAATTCAGGTGTTATTTTAATCTCCGTCCGTAAATAGTTAATAAAGTACTTTATTGTTTTCGAACATAAGAAAATCTGTAACCATTATTGATCTAGTATTTATCTTACAATTGATTTAAACTTCTACTCTTTTGACTTAGAATCTCTTCATTTTAGAGGGTTCTCGTGTGTCGATCAATCTCTGTCTCCCATCTCAGTTTTACTCTAGACAGACGGGGTTTAATATTTTGAAACAAAGTAAATAAGGTTTCAATTTTATGGGAGTATTAGATTTTGAGACTATTACGAGGATACAATCGTGTATTATTTTATGTTTTAATGGTCATTCGTAAAAGATTTATAACGAATATTGTATAAGAGTATCTTTCAGGTGGGAAACATCAACGAAATATGAGAAAATCCAAATCGAAATAGATCTAGTAAGAACGAGTTTTATTTAGTTTCGTTTCTTAATATATTTTTTATGATTTTAACCAATGAATATCGGTCATCCCAATACCCAAATTTTTTTTAAGGAAAAAAAAAAATGATAAAGGGTTTAAAGACGGAAAAATTTTATCGACGACATTAAATCAACGGATAATATTCGTTCATATAATATATGGAAAAGTGACGATACGGCAGAGACGGACCTTATCGCAATCATGGGTCACTTATGTACAACTGTTTTACTTACCTACTTTTGTTACTTACTTGAAACGATTGAAAGAATATATTTAACAAAGAAAAATTTCAGTATAAAATTGTCCTTCTGTGAAATAATAATAGTAGGAAATTGTACTTCGTTGATGTCCAGTCTTACCAATGCATTGGACACACTTTAGTTTACCGATCATTCATTCCTCGACTGTAAATTTTCGTAAGACAAGATAACGACACTACTACCTTTAAAAATAAAAATGTAAACCTTTGAGTCATTAAGACTTTCAAATCGTACTTGAGAAGACCTTCCACCCATTATGACTCACCTTGGTTGAACAAAGATTCTGTTCACAAACTGTTTGAGTCTACCCTTCAAACCTAAAAAAGAGGTCGCTTGTGGGTCTCGGCTGGAGAGAGTGGGGGATGATACCCGTGTTGTGGAGCCTACCTTGCTCCCCAAGACCCTTGACAGACGACAGTGCGACCCTTTACACCTGGACCCACTTAGGGCTTAAGAGTCGAATGAAAGGATCGATGGTTGTACATAAGTCAAAAATTTTAATCTTTTCCTTCTTCTTTGATTGATTCGGAAAGGGAAGGAGTCTGGTCGTAAAAAGACATAGTCATTTTCCGGCTGTCTTGGTCGTCCGGAGGTTGATTAACTGACACAACACAAGACCCGAGAGTGACCGAAATAGTGATTCCGCATTCTTGTTTGGGGTCTACCAAAGAGATTTGGATTGGAGGCACGAGGTCCGGAACCGGTCAGGTAGACCGGAAAGTACGGATAATTATCTAAAAAGTGGACTCGGGCTCTTGAGTCCTGACCTTTACACGAACAAAGTAACCAAGGACACACCAGTTCTCTATTTAGTGACTTCTGGTAACCTTTCTAAATTCGGTTCGACACAGAGAAAGGTTTCCATCGTCGTCAAGGACCGACACATCGGAACATAATTGAGGAAACAGAACGACTCGCTTCACCTTGAGACTCTCTCCAAGTAATCTGGTATAAATTTCAAGGAAGTAAGAGTAAGATGTATGTTCACAAAGACTAAAAGGAGGTGATGAAGGAGATAAGGGTTGGAACAAAATTACTACTATTACTAGTATAATTTAGACGACTTAATAAACGGGAAGTCACCTGTCTACAATGTCCGTTATTTGCAATACAATATTATAAGTACTACTATCAAAGGTAAATAGATCATAGTGGTTAGGACAATTCCATACTTGTTTCATAGATATAAAATGTCTACTGATACAGATTCTTTCTCATTGATTGAACGGGTGAATGTGTGTCGGTACAATTACCGTCTAGGTCTTATCCTTGGAAGAAGACAATAGTTTGGGTACGAATAAATTTTGATATGGTTTAAGAATTAATGATTTTGAATATCAATGCCGAAATGAGATCGACGAATCACAAAAAAAGGAGAAGACTTCGACTGACACCAAACGTCGTTCCTCCTAGTGTACCACTTGACCTTTCTCGTCCCATTCCCCTGTAACACCCACATACGTAAAACTCGGAAGGTATAGAGGTAATTTTTACGGTCATCCTATTTTTTTATTCTTTTTTATTTTGATCACAGATGTACCCTCAGTGGTTTTCTAGTGTAAGTTTCGTTCTTGTTTGCATACGGTCGGTTGGTTGGTCTCTTGTGTACAAGGTCGGTTTATTTTATTAAACCTTTAAACGGCATGAAAATACGAGACTTTGTTTAGTACATTCTTAATAAAGGATACAGATATACTTCCTTAATAAAGGATACAGATATAAAGGATACACTACACTAATTTTACAGGGACCACCGAGTCTACCATTTCTTAAAAGGACGTCACGTCCTCTGGACCCAAACTAGGGACCCAGTCCTTCTAGGGGACCTCTTCCCTTACCGTTGGGTGAGGTGACAAGAACGGACCTCTTAAGGTACCTGTCTCCTCGGACCACCCGGTGTTAGGTACCTCAACATTTTTCTCACCCTGTAATGACTCGTTAATTGTGCAAGTGAAAAGTGAGTACGAGATTTTATATAGTATAGTATATTCTTAATAAAGGATAGAGATATACTTCTCATGCACTACACTAATTTTACAGTATTACCTCTTTTGTAAATTATAAAATATATAAGGTCAAGACTACTTTTTACTGGTAAAGGGATCAGAAGTTCAAACTAAAATCACCGACAGAGTCCTATAATAAGAATAATTTAATGAGAAAACTTACCGTAACTACAGTTGACAAAAAAAAAAAAGTAAGGGTGATCAGTGATTACACTAGAACGTTTATTCTTTCGTTATTTATGGAGTACTAGAATTTTTTTTTTGTTGTTTGATAAAGAACTATTAAACCCGGAAAAGAGTAACACACTCCATTTCTCAAAACATGATGATTGAGTCGTCAGAGATTTGCAAAAACAGTATGTAAATATTATTTCTTAAACCTTTTAAATAGGGCTATATACTGATACAACACCAACAAGTCAGTGGTTGAGTACAGGTAGAGAAACGTTGGGGTACCTGACGTCGTACGGACCGAAGGGATAGGGAGTGGTCAAGGGTCTCAAACGGGTTCAAGAACAGGTAACGTAACCACTATGGTAGGTTGGTAACGTGGGGGACAGTGGGAGAAGAGGAGACGGAAGTCAGAAAGGGTCGTAGTCCCAGAAAAGGTCGCTTGACCGATAAACGTATTCATAACCTCGAAGTCGAAGTCGTAATCAGGATTACTCATAATCCTAACTAAAGGAGATTCTAACTGACCAACCAAGACGAACGTTAGATTCCCAGACAGTTCTCAGAAGAGGTTGTGGTGTTAAGTTTTCGTAGTTAAGAAACCGTGAGGTGGAAGAAATACCAGGTCGAGACTGTTGGCACACACTGATGACCCTTTTGGTATCGGAACTTCTATTCTTGGAAACAGCTGTTTCACTACAGAAACGAAAAATTGTATGAAAGATCCAAACAGTATCGAAAGGACGGTTCTTCGTTAGTAGAAGATTAAAGTACCGACGTCGTATACTTAAAACCTAACTCAGGAGGGGACGTAACTGGACGATCATTATTCTCGTGAGGGTAACTCATATACAATTTGTAATCATTTGTATGAAAAAAGAGATAATAAAATGTGTGTTTATTTACATTACCATCAACATTATAAAAGAAAAGTGTAGGGTAACTAAATGAATCACGTAGGAAAACAAAAATATGATTATGATGGGAACAACAATAACGACAACAAGTCACCGATTCAACACAGGTTAATAAACGTTAGGGTACACGACTTCGTACGGTCCGAAGGGACGGGAAGTTATAGAGGACCTCAAACGGGTTCAAACACAGGTAACTCAACCACTACGATTGATTGGTAGAGTAGGAGATGACGGGAGAAGAGGAAAACTGAAGTTAGGAAGGGACGTAGTCGGAAGGGAATCCGAAGTCATTAGACTATAAAAGAAGGGATTAATAATATAGGGATGAATCAACGAACGGTCTAGTTTCGACAACACTTCGGTATAAGACTCCCAGGACTACATATGTCTCCCACACTACATCCCTTTACCAAATGCCCCTCACTGTAATCGAAAAAGGATTATAGATCCCGAAGGGGTGACGGAAGGTTCCCGGTCAATAATTTCGGAAAAAGAAAAAGAGACTCAATGAATTCCGATTTGTCTTTGGTGACTAAACTTTTGATCAGTAGGTCCGATGATCGAACAGAGTCTTTAAACAACATTTACTCCGTTACTTATTTGTGTGATTTCTTTCCGTACCGTAAACAAACGTCAAAGTGTATCGTCTGGTATTTTTTATATACATGAACCGACCGTCATTTTAGATAGTCTCAAAAAGTTGTCGGGGTATAAAAAATGTAAGGAAACGACGGTGGTCGTCGACGGAGATGTATACAAGGAACTAAAATACCCACGTAATGTTGTCGTAGTTTCGACAACATTGTAACGTCCGTGCGAAAATACCCCTCGCTAAAGTCGTGGTACGGTAGGCCGACCTGGTGGGGCCGGAAGACAACGACCTTACTTACCGTTTCCGTAAACTACTTTCCCTACTTCGTATTCTATCTCTCACCCACCGGGTTCTACTTATGACGGAAAGGAGGGACGATCCCCTTCCCCAAACCGTAAACGAAGGAAGTCGTTGAGTAGTCCCATTGGTTGAAGGGATCTCTACTGGTCCTCCTGTTTCGTAACCTCGTCGGAGTAAAGAAACCCCTTTATCAGGTACTTCTTCGTTCAATACTGGAGGTATTACTGTTGTACTGTGCACAGACACTACCTTCCTGTCACAAACACAAGGTAATACAACCAGTTTACTCATAGTAATAACAGTAGTGTACATTATTAATGCATTACTACAGTAATTATGACTTATAAATCCGACATATACACCCGAAGGGTCCACCGTGCTTATATTTTCTTGGACGGACGGTCACGTCCTCTGTATTTCTCTGCACCCAAGTGATGGACCCAACCCTTCTAGGGGACCTCCTCCCGCATCGTTGGGGGAGGTCATTAGAACGGACCTTTTGGGGTACCTGTCTCCTTCGACCGTCTGATGCCAGGTGTCCCAGTGTGTCAGCCCGTGTAGACTTCTCCGACTCGTGTGTGAGGACGTTCGTGTCCGATATAGAGGTCCTCCCTGTGTACAGACTCCTATAACGTAGACCCGCCGAGGTAAAAAGAGATCTATCGTTTACTTACCTACTACACATCCACCGGAACATAAGTTCAGGAATTCCGGGGGCTTGTGGTTTAGGAAAGGGGTCTGAATGGAGACGAAAGACATGACCTGTGTTTGAACTTGCACGAGTCGGAGAGGGAGGACTATTTTGTACGGTCCCTGACTCTCATTCCTTCTTCCTACTTCCCTACACACATTTTCTCCTCTACCTTTGAAAGAAGAACCGAATCTCCTGTAATCGAGTACAGTGGTGGACATTCTGACTTGTTTCTGAGAAAACTTCCTTCCCTCCACTGGGTGAATACAAGAACGACTTTAGTACCAAATTACGTTCTTAAAGATCTTACCCTACAGTCGGACATGGTCAAGGTCACATCACTTTCGGATATAGGACGTTCACTGGAATCTAAAGTTAATTGGTCTACAATAGATTGGTGAAACTCGTAGTGGATCTGCAGGTAACTAACTAAAATTAAAACTTTGTCACGTGTAGGTTCGCATATCAGAGTAAGTCGAAGCTGGTAAGGTCCGAGATACGACTTTCGACGGACCTTTAAACGACCAAAGAACTACGATTAGTTAGAACTTATGAAAACTGTCTTTTCTTTGTATCGTAAACAACCACGACTTTCCTTCGGGTCTTTGACCGGTCGTGTGGGAGTCAGGTGGAATGTAGAATGTGTCTCCACGTCTCTCTCCTTTTCGCCAAAGAAGTCCCATGTTTCGTCCGACTTCTTCGCCAGTCTTTACTTTAGTAACCTGTGGAAAAGGTGACTTACAAAAGTTTCACCAAAAATTTAAATCTGAACTTTCAGTTTCACAGGAATGGGATATCCAGCAATGAAGACTAAACGGGAAATACGTGAGTCTGCCAGGAAGAGTTTTCATTACTCACAAACCCCGTATAAAAAGGTCCTCACCACTATCTAACCGTATCGTATCTACCGTACCGTATCTACTAACGGGTATCGTTAGTAGAAACAGAATGTAGACAACCCGGACCCGTGTGGAAAACTTATCTATGTGTCGGACATATCTCCAAGGTACACGAGAAAGACGGAAAAGAAACGTGGTAGGACTTATAAATTGTAAGAAGGGTCACCGGGTTTGTACTAGACCGAAGTAGGGACACTTAAGGAGAGGACTATAAAATTTGATTTTTTTTTTTTTTAGTGTCTGAGTGATTATAGGACAACATAGTGTCCACATTGAGAGAACCAGAAAAAAACTTATATTTATACATTTTTTAGTTTTACATATGACAGAACTGTAATAACCAAATTAATGAAGAGTATTTGAAAAATGAAAAATCCCCTTAGCAGACCTAAAAAATTACGAACCGTAGAGAGAAAAAGTATTATGAGGAAGGAAGATAGTGGTGGAGCCAGTTTGGGGGTTTAATCTTCCGATAGGACCAAACGTAGAAGATTACTCTCACTTTCCTTTTTCTTTGAATTTGTTTTATTCCTATTGAGTTCTTTATCTGAGATGAGATCCGTGTAATGTTTATCAAAAAAGTAGAAATGTTATGTACAAATTTAAGTCACAAGAGACCGTAAACTGTCTACTTCTTCTCCGAGTCTTATGGAGTCAATGAGGACGTCTAAAAGTACCTATTCGTCATCGTGTCTGTTCTAAGGTTGAGAAGTAGATCGAAGGTTCGAGTACAAGAAAGATAACGTAGTACACCGGTCCGACATGAGTCTCATGTAAATACAGTAAAGAGAGTAAATTAGGAGTGTCATTGAGAGACCCTACACACAAAATTCAGGTAAAATGTCTGTTCCTTTGACTCCGACTTTCCACAATGTGTTAGACAGGTTCCAGTGATTCGGTCATTCGTCGTCTCGACTGTAAGTCTAAGTTCGACCAGATTGAGGTCTCCGGTACGAGAAGATTTATTGGTAGACGGAAAATTCACTACCCGTGAGGACCACCGAGTGTACCATTTTTTAGACAGACGTTACGTCCTCTGGACCCAAACTGGGACCCAGCCCTTCTAGGGGACCTCTTCCCTTACCGATGGGTAAGATCATAGAAACGACCCTTTTAAGGTTCCTGTCTTCTCGTGCCACCCGATGTCAGGTACCCCAGGGTACTAACCTGTTAATTCACTGATTGTGTGTTAGACGTATAATTGACGACTCTGGTCTCTGTCTCCTCCCCCTGCAAAACGTTTCCCGTGTCGGTACCTTAGTGTCTCTCAATCTGGACTGACTCCCTGTCAGTCAAAGAAGATTCACTGTACATAAATACCTGAGATAAACCTAGTATGACGGTTAAGAGTTAATAAACAAATTTTTAATTTGGTATGATAGTAATAATAAAATAGCGTTTCCGTCAATAAATCTATGCAAGTTCGATAAAGGGACTAGAGGGACTTACCACCCCTTATTTACTTCTTGACTTCTTTCTATACCTCGACAGACCGGTCTTCTTTACCGTTGGTTCCCTTCTTCGCTGACTCCAAAGGTTAAAAAAGTTCCCAAGGGTATACCTCTTTTCTAAGTGAAAATGAGATTTACTGAATTATCTAATCTTCATATTGTTTACTATTCGTATTCGATGTCCCTTTTGTAGAACCTACTTATATTTCTTATCTTTCGAAAGATCTTCAGCCTCGACAGTGTTATACCTTATCCGGTAGAGCCTTGCACCGTCACAAGTCCTCAACGTCCCGTTGGTGAACCGTTCCGGTGTCATCCTCTCTAGACGACTGTAAATTCCAGGAACTCTAGCCTACTAAAAGACTGTATCGAAACGTAGGACCGTATAAGTAATGACCTACGAACGGACGGAGACGTTTTAGACCCTACGTAAGGCATTGTCAACCGTGTCCACCAAAGCCCTTTCCCTCTCGGTCCCTCCCACCTAGAGACAGAGTCAGAAGTAGTTGGGACCCTCACAGTCAGGTGTTGGGTTTCCTTACTTTACGAAGCCACGGTTCTCAGCAGTCACCCGGAAGAGGTTCAGGAGCCGTCTCTCTCCCTCCCCCATGTTGGACGTCACAAGGAAAAGTAAATATAAAAGGACACAGAACGACAATGTTAGTAGTCTTCTCTTCTTTCTTTGTGAGGGACGGACAACAAAGCTTTCCCGTGTTTCATTGATTTTGAGGTCAAAACTCACTCCAATAGTAAACGTCGTACTATGCAAAGAAAAAAACCAACTTATCGTTAGTGTTTTAATAATATATATTGTTACCATTATCACTACTTTACTATTACCAGTAAATAACCCTCCAATCGAAAATTTCTTAGACGGACGTTACGTCCTCTGGGGTCAAACTAAGGACCCAGTCCTTCTAGGGGACCTCTTCCCTATCCGGTGGGTGAGATCATAAGAACCCGAAGGGACCACCGAGTCCGTCATTTCTTAGGTAGACGTTACGTCCTCTGGACCCAAGTTAGGGACCCGACCCTACCAATGGACCTTTACTTACCGATGGGTGACGTCACAAGAATGGACCTCTTAAGACACCTGTCTCCTCGGACCGTCCGATGTTACGTACCCCAGCGTTTCTCAGTCTGTGCTGACTCGTTTGAAGTGAAGTAAGTGAATGACAATAAAATTCAGATAAATAAGGACTAAAGGAAAAAAATTTTTTTAATTAATTAAATAAAATTAACCTCCGATTAATGAAATGTTATAACATCACCAAAAACGGTATGTAACTGTACTTAGTCGGTACTCACATGTACGTAAGGGGTAGAACTTGGGGGGAGGGTGGAGGGAGGGGTAGGGTAGGGAGTCCTAGTAGGGTCACGTGGTCGAGACTAAAGAATGTCTCAGCGTGTCATTTGACATTTTGCGAAGACGTAGTTCCAGTGTGTCGGTATGTCACCGTCTCGTTCCCAAGATGGACCTATACTATAGTTTCGAACACAAGAAAATAAAAACAACGATTATTAAAAGGTAGTGAATGCCAAAAAGAATAAGAAATATATTAGCAGGATTCAACGAAGTCAACACAGGCTGAGAAACGTTGGGATACCTAACATACCTGGGATACCTGACATAGAATGGCCCGAGGAGATGGGTACCCTAAGAGGTCCGTTCTTATGACCTCACCCAACGAACGGTAAAGGATGAGGTCCCCTTTACGGATTGGGTCCTTAACTCGGACGTAAAGAATACAGAGGACGTGACCAAGAAGTGGTGATCGCGGTGGACCTTTCGGGGGAAATATATTACTCCAAAAAATGATAAAGAGACAATCATCTAACATAGAAAAACCTACTCTACGATTCTTCCTCCCAGAGAAGACCCCTACAAAGAGTTGGTTCACCCGACAGGTAGGTATGGGTGGGTCCCGTCGTCTTTCTTGTAACGGGAGTCAGAGTAACGTAATAAAGGAAGAGTGGGATTTACAGAAAGAAAACATTTAACTTTCCGACAGAACCAAACACAAGGGACTTTCGTCTTGGACTTTGTCCATGAAACCTTCTTCCTCCACAAAAAATCCTCCACTAGAATCCCTCGTCTACACTTCCTCATTCCTTCCTTCTTTTCGACTGTCTTCCCCTTGTAATAACTCCAGTGACGACATCCGTTGTCTCAAGCGAAGAAGACTATAAAGACTCGTCGGACGGACTACACCGGGTCCTAGTAGGTGGGCCTTCTACCCTCTGACCTCGCGGGTGGGGTGTGAGAATAGGAGACCAACAACTCTCAGCGTGGGTTGTCAATCAAGATGAACGTACTATAAATCACTCGACTGGTACCTCGTCTTGTACCTTTCCGATGAACGTACTATAAATCACTCGACTGGTACCTCGTCTTGTACCTTTCCTTTCTGTACACGAACTCCACCCTTTACCGTAGCCGGACAGGTCGGGTGAACGTCAACTTAACGACAACTTAAAGACGTATCTTAAAACTTTAAGTACGTCAAAAACTAGACCTCAATATGCGTTGGTGAATCGGATTAGGGTTCCGTAGGGACTTATTAACCATTTCTTAGGTGGACGTTACGTCCTCTGGGTCCAAGTCAGGGACCCTTACCCTCTAGGGGACCTCTTCCCTTACCGTTGGGTGACGTCATAAGAACGGACCCTTTAGGGGACCTGTCTCTTCGGATCCTCCGATATCAGGTACCCCAGGGTTTCTCAGCTTGAGTTAACTCGTAGACTTGTATTGGGAGGCAAAAAAAGTCACCACTCTCGACTCCAGGTTTTCCCTTTAGTAAATAGATTCTGGGTGTCACTTAATCACCCATTTGACTCGGAGTTTAAACGTAAGGGACGAGAGACCGGAGACATAGAGACCCAGGTAAAGGATCGACTACGATAAATCACGGATTGATAACTGATGAAGGAGAAACATCGGACCTTCAAGACTTCTACCAATAGAGTAGATTTTCGAAGAACTCGGAAAAGTCTCCGATGGGGTTGTCCCAACGGAATAGACACAAACGATTAAGGAGAACTCTGAGGTCCTATTCTCCGTAGTCCTACTATTAATCCCTCTCCGTCCACCGAGGAAGAGGTCCTGACACGGTAGAGAGTATACGAGCAGAGACGGGGAACCTTAGGAGAGCGAGACGGTAACGGTCGACGTAAACGTATATAGACAACACGTGTCGTTTCAGAGGCTGTCACTACTGCTCCCTAACGGTCTTGCACTTTAGGTTATTCCGCTGCCTCAAGGTAGAAGACTTGATTCTTCGGACCATTAATTCCGTCATAAATGTTACGTTATTTCCGTCTTGATTAGTGACCGTTTACTCTAACTCTGCTACGACAGAGGGTCGCTTTGATCGGACCCTAGTCGGAAGTGAGATTTAGGAGGTTGACTGAGGAAACAATTAATACTAGAAGTATTAAGGGAAGAACCGTTATGAACGGATTAAATAATGACGAGTTGTCTTTTCTTAATTACCTTTGACTCCATCCTCACTATCCCTCTCGGGTCTTACTGACAACTTGTCCTCTTAGCGATTGTGTCTTTATTTCTGGACCTTCTTCTCTCCCGACAACCATTTATGAGAATACCGTTTTACTCCAGTAAGAACGTTTATTCGAGGTCCTGTACTACGAAACGACTTCCCGTTATCCCTAAATATAAACGATTGTCGAAGGACAGGTATATGCCGACGGGACCACCGAGCCTACCATTACTAAGACGGACGTTACGATCCTGACTCAAACTAGGGACCCAGTCCTTCTAGGGGATCTCTTCCTTTATCGCTGGATGAGGTTATAAGAACGGACCTCTTAAGGCTCCTGTCTTCTCGGACCGCCCGATGTCAGGTATCCCAGTGTTTCTCAGTCTGTGCTGACTTACTGATTGAAAAAGGACAGGTGTATGTCCACACCGTGTAATCCTCGATAGATGAGAAGTAGAAGTAATAATTTTTATACAGGGTCCAATCCCTAGAAAATGTACCACGACACAGAGTAGTCATGAGAGATTTCTTACGGTCATAATGGTGGAACGAGAGTTTTACGGACTTCACTTATCCATCGGAAAGGGAAGAGGTCCCCTATAAGGGTTGGGTCCCTAGCTTGGGTCTATCAGGGTGTAATGTCCACCTAAGAAATGGTCGACTCGGTGGTCCCTTCGGGTACTTATCACCTCACCCATCGGATAGGGAAGAGGTCCCGTAGAAGGGTTGGGTCCTTGATTTGGTCCCAGAAAACGTAACGTCCGTCTAAGAAATGGTTGACTCGATAGTCCCTTCGGGTTATGTCTTGAGTCGTTAAAAAAAAAAAATTATTTCTGGTTCCATCATTCATAAAATCCGAAACACTTCGGTATACCATGGAAACAGTGTATAGGAGGGAAAGGAGGAGGAGGAGGGGGAAACAAGAAAAATTGAGATATTTTCACCTTTTTCGTAAGGATTGAAGCTCCAGTATGCTTTTGTCGGACTGACTTACACCGGGCGCCCAGTACCACACGACTGACGACATTGTGTAACATATGCGTTTATGAGTTGGTCTTCCATGGAGATGACCATGTCTTCGTATATTAATTCGTCATTATAAGATAGGTAGATGAGGATGGTTCCTAATGTAAACCCTAACTTTAATTCCATATCTTAATCCCCTCCCACGGACTTTCTAATGAGAGTCTGTTACTTCTTTTTACGGCAAAAAGGATACTACTGGGAAAGATCCAGTTCGGAATTAACAAATTCAGTTCTTTAGATTATAAACGTTGAACCTAATTCTTAGGAAGATAACAAAGAGGGTAAAGTAGAGAAAGAGATGTAACAAATAGTAAAATATCGATTTGAACATCTTGTACTTCACTTCACTTTCAGCGAGTCAACACAGGTTGAGAAAAGCTGGGATATTTGACATCGGGTGGTCCGAGGAGACAGGTACCTTAAGAGATCCGTCCTTACGACCTCACTCATCGGTAAGGGAAAGAGGTCCCCTAGAAGGGTTGGGTCCCTAGCTTGGGCCCAGAAGGTGTAACGTCCGCCTAAGAAATGGTTAGATTCGGTGGGTTCTCTTCCTTTACCGTTGGGTGAGGTCACAAGAACGGACCTCTTAGGGTCCCTACCCCCTCGGACCACCCGACGACAGATACCCCAGCGTGTCTCAACCTGTACTGACTTCGCTGAATCCTCGTCGTCGTCGTCGTCGTCGTTCGGTGAGTTCTTATTCAGTAGGTTCCATTCGGGTTCTTATGACCTCAACCGTCGGATAGGGAAGAGGTCCCCTAGAAGGGTTGGATCCTTAACTTGACCCCAGAGGACGTGACGTCCGTCTAAGAAATGGTCGACTCGACGGTTTAAGTCATAGACTCCGTTATACCACAGATCATTATGGAAAACGTACTCTCTTCACAAACTCCCTAGTCTCTCCGTTCCTTCATAAAACTGTAGTCTGAAGTCAGTGTCCGAACCCTGGTTCGTTGTCGAAATACCGTCATAAAGGGTCGTTTCCTTAACTATAGAACCATAAAAGGACCTGTCAGAGTACATAGAGGAAATCTAAAGAGTAGGGGAGGGTGATTTTCTAGTTTAGAGGTGAGGGACACTGTTGTCGTTGTGAAGGGTTCGAAGTGTATGTATAAATTAGGGGTGGTCGTTGAGATGGTGGGACTCCCTACCCCCACCCGACTCTCGGGGACGTCGAGATCAAGAATCCCACGACCCCTACACCACCCTTCCCCACAGAGCGTCCAGTAACTCTTACGCCGATGTCTCTCCTCTGGACCTGAGTCCCGAGACACGATCCCTGTATCGGAGGAAGAGTCAACGTGACGTACAATATAAGTCTTCTCTTAGAAGAATGACGTCGGGGAGAAGTACTTCCCTCATCCCGGCTAAAAGAATGTAGACACGTGGAAGAGTAAGTACGACAGTCTACGATCCACCGTTCCAAATTTTTTTAGTGTAGTGTCCACCGGACAGGTATCGAGTCAGGTCACACCGGATCACCATGTGTACACCCTGTTGAAGGTCTTAGTTACCTGCCGAAGGAATCAAACATATTTCTCACTCACCTAATGTTATGCAGCTTTATGTATAAAACCAAAACACAAAGATTTTCCTCTAACATAAGAGTCTCGGTTCATTCAGTCTCCACCGATAAGGGCCCGTAAAGTTTAAGGTGTACACGAAAACACAGAGAGTAAACAACCCTCTCTAGTTTACACCGCCACATGACTCGGAAGACAAGGGAAAGTCATTACGAAGTTCCCATTCACGACGCTTATTATGTACCGGGAACACTAAGTCACGGTCGTTATCGAGGTATAAACCCACAAAGACGTACTACACACCCTTCTTGTACACACAAAGTTCAATCAATTAACATATAAAGTTAGGGCGGAGATGGTGAACGATNAAGGTGTACACGAAAACACAGAGAGTAAACAACCCTCTCTAGTTTACACCGCCACATGACTCGGAAGACAAGGGAAAGTCATTACGAAGTTCCCATTCACGACGCTTATTATGTACCGGGAACACTAAGTCACGGTCGTTATCGAGGTATAAACCCACAAAGACGTACTACATACCCTTCTTGTACACACAAAGTTCAATCAATTAACATATAAAGTTAGGGCAGAGATGGTGAACGATCATCTCCTTGGGAGCCTTTAAATGAGTTGAAGAGACTTAGAATCTTAAACATTACGAAAAGAACGTCCTCTTCTGTTAAGTGATATTCACTTCACAGACCCTGTTTCGGGTCCGATATCATCGCCAAGTGACAAGGTGCCGATAACTAGTGGTTTATTTATTTAATCTGTGTCACATGCGTCCGTACCGGCTAACTGAGAAGTAATAACTGACGACGATTATCACTATTTGGTTTACCCACAATACGTGACAGATCCTCTCGTTTCGCCCCCGGTGAGGAGAAAAGGTCGGTCGTAGGAAACCGCACACCGAAATTTGTGTCCCGACACACTCCGTCACACCGTATAAAACACCCTCGTGGGATAGAGGCAGGAGGGATTAAGGTAAAAAAAAAAAAATTACCAACACATCCCGAAATTACCCAATATCTTGTGAACTCTTATATAAACAAAATCGTCGTACCGAAGATGTGTGTTTCTCTAAAAAATTTCATACGTATTTCATTGAGAATAGGTATAAATCTCACCATCAACATACTAAGATATACATTCAAGTCAAGTCAAGTCAGCGAGTTAGCACAGGTTGAGAAACGCTGGGGGACTTAACGTCGTACGGTCCGGAGGGACAGGTAGTGGTTGAGCAGGAGGGATTAAGGTCCAAACGGAGAAGGGTTAAGACATAGAAATTCCCTTCAAAAAAGATAGGATTATATGGAAAGGAAGAAACATTTTATTTTCATAGGGTTATCGAGAGAGACCCATTAACACACCTAATTTACACTGCTGTTTAGTTGTCGACGTCGTCAATTATTTATGCTCAACGAGTCATGTTCATCTAAAAGAAATAGAAGGGCAAGTCCAAAACAGACACGTTCTAAAAGCTATCTGTCACAAACAGAAACGGAACTAAAGGAACGAAGAGACGTGAAAAGAGAAAGTCACATATCTTAAAAGACCAGAGACTCCGTGGGATGTTATCAGGTAAGTATAATTCCACTTCCATTAAAGAATGAACCGACAGAGAAAGGTAAACCGTGTGTCTCCCACTTGGGACGGAGATACTGACAATTTCTCCATGATCTGTAAAATACTAGTGACTTTGTAACTGTCACATAGTCCCAGTTCACTTTCTTCATAAAAGCCAGTAAACCTCGGTTATGACCTGGGGACCGATGCAGTTCGGTGTCCCTCCCTTCAACCTGACCTGTAGTGTATGTACTCACTGTCATTAAGCCCCGGTGTCCTTCCGTTATGTGGTTGGACCTGACTCAAGTCGTGTTCTGTTTGGAGTTTGTTATTCGGTCTTCCTTTATTTCTTCGTGTTCAACTATCCTAGACATTTAAAACATCCAAATAGTAGTACAAAATGTCCAGATGCTCAAAAGTAGATTTTGAGAACCCCCGTTTACACGAAGCTTTAAGTTTCAAAAAGTCCAAATTTTTCCACGTATATCTTGTACAATATGTGGTGAGGACCGTTTCAGACCCCGTCGTGGGGTAATAGTTTGTGTGCTAATAAAAGAGACGTCTCATCTATGTATAAGTGTGATTAATCTCATTTGTTTCTAATTTTTATCGGAATACAATCAGGTCCAGTCCAAAAAGGTGACTTACTCTAGTTCAGTCCAATATAAAACTGTGATATCTTTAGTCTTTTTATGAAAGACCGAAAATCTCCAAAAACGTAAAAACGTAACGTTTATTACCTGACATTTGGACGTAATCTGTCGTCTTTAATAATTATCAAATTACCTTTTAATACCAGTCCCCGAAGAGTCCACCGTGATCACCATTTCTTATACGGACGGTTACAGCCTCTGTATCTCTACACCCAAGAAAGGAATTCAACTCTTCTAGGGGACCTCATCCTAAGAAGTGAGGTCATAAGAACTCACCTCTTAGGGTGCCTGTCTCCTCGGACCTCCCGATGTCAGGTACCCCAGCTTTTCTCAGCTTATATTTCGCGGAATCGTACGTGCCAGTCTATCCTCAGTTCTATTATTCTGAAGAGTGTAAGACAATAGGAACATGGTCTCAAGTAAATGGACAGGTTATTTATGACTCACTGTCGTTGTCGGACGGTCCGTCGCCTATACTGTCACCTGTCCTACCCGCTCAGGTGTGTTTACACGCACAGGACGGTACCCGGGTCCGTGAAGGAGAAAGAGAAAATCCATGTCCTTGACAATGGGCAGTAGACGAAAATGGTAAAGATATTCTAATAAAGACACTCTAAAGTGGAAACGACATTCTAATAAAGACACTCGAAAGTGGGAAAGACCCGAATAGGTCCTTCTTTTTCATCAAAGGAAGAGACACGCGGATCCCACGAACCAAGTACGGAGATAAGATGGTACATTAAGTCAAGCTAGATAAGAAAAGGGTAGGCTAAGGAGTTTATTTTACACTGGTGAACTCTTTTTCCTTAAAATCTCGGATCTACGAATTAGATCCCGAAGTGTGTATCATCCACGAGTCGTTTATAAACCATTTACTTGTAAACAAGAAGACCTACTACCTTTGTGGAAATATAGAGTTAAAATAACTTAATACGTCACCCCTTTTTCTTACATCGGTGAGGGGGAAAAAGACCGAGGGACCACCTAACCTAAGTATAATAAGACTTAACAATTCAAGTCAATTCTAGTCAAGTCAACAAGTCAATGTATACTGAGAAACTCTGGGGTACCTAATATCGTGCGGTCCGAAGGGATAGGTAGTGGTTGAGGGCCTCAAATGAGTTTGAGTACAGGTAGGTCAGCCACTACCGGTAGGGTGGTAGAGTAGGAGACAGTAAGGGAAGAGGAGGACGGAAGTTAGAAAGAGTCGTAGTCCCAGAAAAGTTTACCCAGTCAAGAAGTGTAGTCCACCGGTTTCATAACCTCAAAGTCGAAGTCGTGGTCAGAAAGGTTACTTATAAGTCCTGACCAAAGAAAATCCTACCTGATCAACCTAGAGAAACGTCAGGTTCCCTGAGAGTTCTTGGAAGAGGTTATGGTGTCAAGTTTTCGTAGCTAAGAAACCGCGAATCGAAAGAAATATCAGGTTGAGAGTGTGGGTATGTACTGATGACCTATTTGGTATACGACAGATCCAACCAGTATCGAAAAGAAGGTTCCTCGTTCGCAGAAAATTAAAGTACCGACGTCAGTGGTAGACGTCACTACAATCTGGGTTCATTATTTTATACAAAAATCGTAGCGGATGGTCGTCTCTTAATTGTTATCACTACTATTAAAATGGAAAAGGAGGACAAAAACGAGATATTGTAATAATAGGAAAACGTCATAGTCATAATTTTAGTATAATATTAGTTCTTGACATAATTTGACAAATTTTCAATTTATTATATCATCGTGTAAATCCAATCATCGTGGGAAACCCCTATTAGTAGTTCTTGTTTGAATCGGGGAACGAAAAGACCTTTATGTTTCTGTTATAACAAAAGATCTTCTAATTAATGCTACTACTATAGAACCCTATACGTTATTTTAGTTACAACAAACCAACAGATTTAAAAACTTCAACGTTTAATTTTCAATTTTACCACCTGAACGAGTGGTCTTTGTCCCGTCTTCCCGCGGTATGAAACCGCCATTACAGAAAGTGTGTACTCCACTGAGAGACTCCCTGGACCTCTGGTGGACCAGGGATGCTCTTCAGTCCTGAAATTCCCGGATTCCATACGTGGTACAGGAGTTCCTGTTGTTAGTACAATCGTGTGAAAGACCCTGAAGGACGAATGACGTAGGACCTAACACTTTCTTCTGTGATCCTTGAGTAGTAAATTGGAACGAGAAACATTCGAGTCTTCTCTGAAAAGGGTAATCCTCCGTTCCGGTCCGAACCGGAAACACGTGAGTACATACGTCAAAGAGAAGGACCGCCCGAGGGAAGAGAATTTCACAATTAGATGGATCGAAGATAAAAAGGAATTTTAATGGTCAACTCTAGAAGGGCAGAGTCGTTTTAGAAGTGACTTAGAACTATAAGGAGGAAACGGAAGGTTCAGGTAGACGTAAAGACAATGTCGGGAACAGAATGAAATGACACTAATGTAATTTCAACTGAAATTTTTATTGTGGGATGACCTTTCCGGAATTTCCGTCCTTAACACAGGAGGTATCAAGATCGTAGATCGTAACCCGGACCTTATATAATTTTTGTGTCGTTTACGGACAACCTACCTTCTTATATTCTTATTTACTCCAACTCATATCTCTCACTTCCTCTATTGAGTATAACTTAAAAAAAAAGTGATAAACATTTAACGAAGTCACTTTCCTAAACGATCTCTTCACGGATGACGTTTTAACTCCCTAAAAGAACTCTAACGTTAATAGAGACGATTGGTTTAGAAAGTAAGTGCACCTAATCCTCTTCACTGACTCCTTACTCAAAAGAGGTTCCTAACTAAGTAAGAAATTACATAATAAGGTGAACGGTTTATATGTCACATGTTAATTGTGAGAGTCACTTTCAATCAAATCACCACTTTATGCGATACCCATTTTTTTTTCTACTCACTTTTTTACTAAGTGTAGTAGTTCCTCAAATGCACCATTCCCCTTATGTCAAACAAGAACCTATCTTACATCATTTTACGATATAAAATGTTCCCAACATTCCTAAGTAATTTTTCTTTCTCTTAAGGGAACGTCATTCTCCAGTCCCTTCTACAAAGATTTTCTTCATAAAAATATCAACCTCAAACTTCTTTCCAGATTGTCTCCGTATCTTTGGTTGGTCATCCGTTATGTGTACACCTTCACATATGACCAGTAACAGACCTTTACCGTTCATCGTATTGGAAAAGTTAACATTTAAAGTCTCATCCTACGACCACCCCTGTTACGACCTTTCTACCAAATTAGAAGATCTAATCTCTTCTGTGTCCTACAATTTAATTCCTTAAATATAGAATGAAATATCCTAATACCCCCGAAGGGACTACCGAGTCACCCATTCCTGAGAAGGACGTTGTATCCTCTGTGTCCTCTACACCCAACCTAGGGACCCAACCCTTCTAGGAAACCTCTTCCTTTACCGTTGGGTAACGTTATAAGAACGGACCCTTTAGGACACCTGTCTCCTCGAATCACCCGATGTCAGGTACCCCAGGGTTTCCCAGTCTGCACTGAATTGTAGATTCGTGTGTTCCTCATTGTGGGTTTAGGACAAAATTCCTGGAAACTAGATAACTTTCCCCCCTTTATATATAGTCTCACCGTCTGTATCCTCTGTTCCTCCAGAGATTTCTCTAGAACTTTCTTCAGATCCATTTTCTCCTATTTACTCGTTTCTCCCGTTTACTGTTTCTCTTTCTCACCCTCTTTAGTATCCTGAACCACGAAACTGTAACTCCCTCTACGACTCTGTTTCTATGGAGACCGTAAGACTAACATACTCTGTCACTACCGACACTAACAAGTTTAGTGCTTCCCTTTATTCCTTTGTCTCTCTTTGTACTCCTATTTCCTGTACTTAAGATGTACTAAGTATTTTCTAGCCAGTTTGGGTCATTTTTAAGTTATCCAACCTCCACCGTTAATCTTAGTGTCAAAAACTAATTAGTGTACAACTAATATGACGGATGATAGGTACTTGAACCAACTACCGTCGTCGTCTTCTGGTGACACAGTATCATGAGCAGAACTGGTCCTTCGGATTTTTGATCCGAGTCCCAGAAGGGTCCAATATTTCTGATACCATTGGTTCCAAATACTTTACCATTAACACTGGTAGATGATTGGTGGTAACACTGAGGAGTCGAACCGTCTCTTGTGAAAATTTTAGATCCTGTCTAGGAATTGTATGAGTTTTGTAGGAGAGGTGGGTTTGTGAGTAGAACCTAAACGGTACCTTTAGAAGAAACTGAGTCGGAATAGGGGAAACTATACTTTAAAGTCGAGAAGGGAGAACAGTGACGGACACCGTTGAAACAGAACGAGTGACCAAGTATGAATGAAATTGACGGGATACGTAATGAACTGAATGCTATGTAGAGAACACCTAGGAGAGTAGTGGGAGATGTTCACGACCTTAAAACGTCAAGGCAGTAAAGAAAAAAACGTCAGTATAGACTGGTACCGGAGAAACTTACTAAGAATGACTTACTAAAGTTATAAGTCGAGGGTTGATATAACATTGTTAGTCGTGTATTTGTTTTCGATTTTCGGCAGTTAATGAATCCTGACTTCTCAGTTATATAAAATGAAACGTACGATCGAAATCATTTCACCTTCACCGTAAAATCTCGTGACCCAACTCTTTATAAAGACGTGAGTCACCTTTTCACATGGTATTAACTAATTACACAAGGAACATATGTACTTCTGTCTCTCTATTGTAAGTACGTCTTTGTAGGACAAGAATAGATCTCTCGATTCCCATTTTATACTTTTATCTTGGGACCCTCCAAAAAACGGTCATTCACACCACCAATACAAAATACAGGAAAACCGATCCGACACTATAGGTCGACAAATGGGGTTTGGGACAGATCTATAATGACTCTTCCATAAACATCTACAGTAATTGTAGATGTTAGTCAAACCGAAATTCACTTTATCTAATGAGAGTTAGTACACCCACCCAGAGTAGATTAGCCAACTTCGGGAATTCTCGTCTTTGACCCCGAAGAGTCTTTTCTTTAAAGTGCAGTTTTCAATTGTATCTTCAGGAAGGATTTTAAAGGTCAGACGGTCGTAGGGACTGACTATACTCCTTTAGTTCGATCTCAGACTGTTCAGCTTAGGATCAATAAGGAGATTATTGTATCAATGCGGACGATGATAAAACCTGTTGTCTTCTTCTCATCACAAATAATGGGTACTTCGTCGATGTAGGTCCCTGATTTCAAGAGGAAACATATGGAACTTTGACATCACTACGGTATAATACCCCTTTACCCTAAATGACTAGATCTCACCTGGAACCGAGACGTTTATGAAGAACGTCGATGGGTACGTAGGACATGACCATTGTAATCACTACTTCGAACCTTCACAACTAATCTACTTTATACTGTCTACCGTCTGAAGAAAGGGAAGTACATTATATGAGGACTTCGGAATTCACTGGGACCTCAAGCGACGTTTCAAACGGTAAAAGACAATGAGTCAGTAAAAGAAAGGTACACTGGACGCTGTCGACAAGAAAGTGGTTAATTTGGTAAAGAAGGACTATTTAATTTTTGTAAAGATTAATTTCTCATATTACTTTAGTAGTTAGATACAATGCCTTCGTTTTGACATTACATTAATCAATAACTATGGTGTTTTGTCCCGAGTCAATCTTACCCTCATCCCACCCACCCTCTGAGATCCTAAGAGTGTTCCGTGTACCGGTAACAACCCCTATGGATTGACTAAGTAGAGCAACAAAAGGGCTTCCCGTCAAAAATACAATTGTACCAGGTACCTTCGTCATATTATTATAACAAAAAATTACATTTTACTGTTAAGAGTTATCATGGTCACTCTGGATATCCCTGTCCTACTGTAAAAGGAACCTATTAGAGTCGTTATTTATTAAAGGTCCCTTTCTTGTTAACTAAACTCTTTATTTACTTTTAATACCTTCATATTCCTCTTGAAACCCCCGAAGGGGTCACCGAGTCGACCGGTTCTTGACTTGAACGGACTGGAACCTCTCCGTTCTCTGTTTCCAAGCTAGCGACCCAGGCCTTATAGGAGACCTCTTCCTTTACGGTTGGGTGAGGTCATAAGAGCGGACCGTTTAGAGTACCTGTCTCCTCGGACCGCCCGACGTTTCTCGACCTGTTCTGACTCGTGTGTGCGGTCCGTTCGTCTTCAAAAGATCAAACTTATAGTAACAAAAAGGTACCTTTGACACCATCACTCGCGACGAACTATCGACCTTAATTGAGTAATAATTAAAACACGTAAGGTAGAATCGATGGATTATATATGTCTTTCATCAGTCATTAACGAGTGTCCTACTTACGGAACCTCAAATCTCATTAACATAATCCGTCGAGTCAAAGTAGAAAGTATCTTGACATAATTTTGTTTAGTGGTATTATTTTTGATATGGACATTCTTGAGCGAGAAAAATTGTTGAGTTTTTGTATATACGTGGTATTCATATTTGTCCTTTTCTTTTCTTTACCTTTTAGATAATCGAATGATTCTAACCCAATGGTACAGGAGACCTGATATATTTTTTACCGATCACAAATTTACAAACCCACAAAAGAAGAGAAATCTTAGAGTCATTGTCACAATTGTACAGTTATCTTTACTTTTATCAAAAAAATAAATTAGATACTTACATTATGAGAGACTAATTAATAAATAAACAAGTCATTAACATTTCCACAAAACGTAACGTCCGTTATCGTTGAGATTGGTCTTTTCTTTAAATACTTTCCAATGAACGTTGAATACTGAGAGGTCCTCCCGTCCTCATGATCTAAGAACTCAGTGTTTATGTCCCTGTTAAAAATCAGGGTGATTTCCTGGAAAGCACCCTTTTACGACGAGGCAGTGACAAACTGGATACCATGAGATAACATGAATCCAGACCTACGGTCTTCGAGACGATAACGATGGATGTTCCTTGGTCCACGGAGAGAGTGGTGTTACCGGTCTTGTAATTAAGAATATGCGAGTCTTTACACAAAGACAGTGAAGGAGTCTTGGGTTCACACGAACCAGTCCACACAGACTGAGAAACGTTGGGGTTTCTGACATTGGGTGGTCCGAGGAGACAGGTACCCTAAAAGATCTGTTTTTATGACCTTACACATCGGTAAGGGAAGAGGTCCCCCAGAAGGGTTGGGACCGCAGTTTGGTTCCAAAGGACGTACCGTCCGTCTAAGAATTGGTCGATTCGGTGGTCCCTTCAGGTGTAACCAAACCTTTCCTAATTAAATGATGTCTCAAACTTTTCTTGAAATAGACATACGGAATCTTTCTGTAGGTTCCCGGTCCTACTGGTCAATAACCATGATCTATATAACACATCTCCCTTTCAAAGAAGATTTCTTTTTTTTGAAAAGGGATCTCGACAAAGTCCCGCATGGTGGTTTAGATGTCTTCTTATACATTATCCTTTATTACGGAAGCAGTTTAAAGAGTTAAACTTTCTCTAAGTTTCAAGTAAAGATATCCTAACGAACCTCCGTTTCTCTAGTCGTTTTAGTCATGAAATGAGATTAAATACAATTAAAGAAAGTGGATTTGAGTTGAAATACGATTAAAAGAAGGAATGGAAGTATCCGTAAAAAGGATAAAGGACCCTTTCAGAACTTTATAATTTGTCATAAACTAACAAAAAAAGAGGGGAGGACTATTAAGACAAGAGGACCTGAAAGAAGAATAAGTTTTTCGGTCCCGTGGGGACCAGGAACGGAGTCCTCTCGCTTCACCGTTCGGTCTTGCTTTTTTTTTTTTTAATCCTACGGTTAAAAGGGGACTGAAACCAAAGGTCGGATTTCGGAAATTATCTTAACTCTCCCGAGGTTCGGTCAATACAAACCTTTTTGTATTACTCTATCTTCTTTAACAAGGGGGAGGGAACGACTAAGACGTGTAAGGAAGATAGTGACACAGGTAGAAAAGATCTTGTTTAAGTAGATTTGACTTTAGACCCGACCCGAAGGGTCCACCACGTCACCATTTCTTAGACGGACGATTACGTACTTTACGTTCTCTACGTTCAAGTTAGGGACCCAACCCTTCTAGGGGATCTCTTCCTTTACCGTTGGGAGAGGTCATAAGAACGGAAATTAAAGATACCTGTCTCCTGGGATCGTCCGATGTCAGTCACCCCAACGTTTTCTCAGTCTGCGCTGACTCGTGTTCTTGTTTGACTTAAAGTCCTTCGTCACCATAGGGGTCTTTACTAACAAACAACTCAAGTTAGGTTCCAAGTCAAGTCAACGAGTCAACACAGGTTGAGAAACGTTGGGGTATCTGACGTCGTGAGGTCCGAAGGGACAGGTAGTGGTTGAGGGTCTCGAATAAGTTTAAGTACAGGTAGGTCAGCTACTACTCTAGGTTGTTAGAGTAGGACAGTAGGGGAAGAGGAGTGTGGAAGTTAGAAAGGGTGGTAGTCCCAGAAAAGGTTACTCAGTCGAGAAGTGTAGTGAACCGGTTCCATAACCGAAAAGTCGAAGTCGTAGTCACGAAGGTTACTTATAAGTCCTTACCAAAGGAAATCGTACCTGACCAGCCTAGAGGAACGACAGGTTCCCTGCAAGTTCTCAGAAGAGGTTGTGGTCACAAATTTTCGTAGTTAAGAAACCGTGAGTCGAAAGAAATATCAGGTTGAGAGTGTAGGTATGTACTGATGACCTTTTTGGTATCAAAACTGATCCGTCTGGAAACGACCGTTTCATTTCAGGGACGAAAAATTATACGATAGATCTAACTAGTATTGAAAGGAAGGTTCCTCGTTTGCAGAAAATTAAAGTACCGACGTCAGTGTTAGACGTCACTAAAACCTCGGGGGGGGGGTTTTTTTTTACAGAGAGTGACAAAGGTAATAAAGGAGTAGGTTTCTGTAGAAAGGTTTCGGAGTCTCCCACCGGGTCTCACTGGATCTTCGACTTACGAAGGAGACTTTGGTTCATAACGTGTCTTCGTCGTCTTTGTTATGAACTTCCCGAGTACACTCACCTTTAACTCGAATAGGGAAACCGATGGACACACCTGGATACTAGCTTCTGTTTTCTTCTACTACCTGAATGGTTGGCCACGGACGTACCTCTTTACTCTGGTTCCTTGTCTTAGGAATAGAACTAGGTACCTCGACCATGTTTGGGAGAGACCTTGAGTCTTCGAAGGGGTCCCTCTTCTCTTCCCTTTGTTAGTTTAACCGACTCCAAAGTACTGTAATAGGTTTAGAACTTCCCATTTTACAAAGATACCTTCTTTTTTATCTCAGATAAAACGTACGGACTTGACACCTGACCCTATTGTACATGTGTCTCTTTACCTTCTTTTCTTCTTACCTTCTTTGTAAAATCCACAAAAAAAAAAAAATTAATCTTACTTAAGTCTCTACCAATAAAACAACTTATGTTTATATGAATGAATAATAAATATCTTGACTCCTAAGATGAATGTCTTACTTCTTATTATTTATCAAAAGAAATAAGAAATATGAAAAGACTCCCCCAAACACTAAAGCATTACAAATAAATATACTTACCCTCGGTCGAGTTTCCTTTCCAAAAACAAAAAGAAAAAGGAAAAATTCGCATTAATATCATCTTTTCAAGGATGTTCAAAATGTATGCTAGCAAGTCGAAATTACTTCATATTAACCATTCTTTAACAAGAAACAGTGATAGACGTGTAACTGATCTTAAATTCCTAGAGAATCAGCAGGTAGTGACAATAACCGGAGAACAAAATACGAAATAAAATTGTTAAGGTAGGGTAGACCTAGATTATTAAAGAAAAACGTATGTTCCATTTTATTATTCATTGATGATGGTGTAAAAGGTCTTCTTTTCACATCTGAAACCTCTATAGTTACAGAATTTGATAGATACATAAATCTTGATCCAAACTTACTTTGGTTCCTTGTGCCATGTTGAACGACGAGTATAGTGTGATTAAAGACTGTCAAGATTTAAGTCCGAAAGTTCAAAAATTCTACTTGATGATCCAGACTTTCCTTCTTAAGAAACCAGTTTTACCACAGAAAAGTAGAGTCGTCCGAAAGACCCTGAGTGAGTATTAAGACAGAAAAAAAGAAACCCTTAAATCTCAAGATGTAAGAGAAAGAGAGTGCCAAAAAAAGGAGAAGATCTAAAGTTAAAGGGTCGTGTTTTCGTTTATTTTTATTTGGGAAGTCAAGAGAAATGAATCGAACGATCCCCTGTTCGCGGAAGAGTCAACTGTCAAGAGATGAGACTGGTGGGACGGAAAGGGAGTACAGGATAATTCGTTCTAACCACTGTATTTAAGGTACTACAGTGACCGACTTATTTTATGACTTCAGACCTTCTTCGTCGTCAAAAGGTAGAGAGGTACCTTGATTACGAAAGGTTAAAAGTAAGATAAGAATCAAAATAGTTATCGAAATTTTTTATAATGAAGTCAATTATTCACTCAAATATATATAATCCTTTGTTGACTCGAAGATACTTTTTGCTAAAGAAGTTGTTTTAAACTCGACGTTAGGAAATGATTTATTGAAAATGTTGAAACAAGATTGGTTAGATACAATTGTTCTCATCTTTTCAAAAGACAAAGGAAAGTCCAAATGGGACTAAAAAATTTTTTGTGTGAAGTTGTAAAAAAAAAAAAGTAAAAGGATCATAAATACCTTCCGGTCATAGATGTTCGAAGACACAATACAGTACAGACTCTATATCCCTATGTCTCCGAGGGAGGGGAGTTCCTCAGACTTAAGAACATCGTTTCTATTCTGAATGTGATTCGTCTCTCGCTATTATTGTCATCGTTTACTATTTAAGGTGTTTTCTTCATGTCTATTTAACGAGACCCATACTCTCCGATCCTTCTAATGTCTTGTGTTGTTCCAAAATTTTATCTATATTTCACAATGGAAGTTTTACAGTTATACCATTTTGTCACATGTATAAACAAATCATCCGGGGAACTTATATAGACTGACGTAATAAAAAGACAAACGAGATCAAAAGTTTGTTCCAGAAGACTACGGAAAAAAAAAAAAACTATGGTCCAAACACAAAAGGAAACCCTTTTCGAGACAGTAGGACCGGGTACCGTTCCTACCAACCTCTATAATAACGGAGGTCGTCCCCACCCGTGGCAAAACTACACGACTCTCAGACTACGGATTGTCTTGTTTCTCAAGTCATTATTTTCCCCAATGAGATACACAACCCATAAACGATTCGAACTACTCTTGACTACCTCTTTATTGAATAATAAGACTTGGTGTCTACAGAAAATGTTCACGTTGGTAAAGTACTCCCTTGAAAATATTAGGCTAACATTCTAAAAGTAGGGACTAACTACAAGTAGTTTTAAAATATCAAAGACAAACGAACAACTCGAACTCCTTAATCTTGTTGAAAACCGTAAATCTCTAGGTACTGTGTCTCCCCATAAACTTTGCATGTCTTTCTTTCCGGAAAGGTCGTCCTCTGTCTACCGTACTAGACAAGATTCCCCGGTACACAAGAACCGACCGGATTCAGACTCACACAAGTGAGGGAGGTGGGTAATCAAATATCTCTTTTTCTTAAAGAAAAATTCGTTTTTCCTGTATCCCCTCCGTAATCTTGATTTTGAGTTCAAACCGAAAACACTAAACACGAACATTACCAATTCTCCTAAAGACGACGTGTTTTCGTTTTGAAACAAGTAGTCGATATAAATTTTATCCTTAAAAATGGAACAACTACACTAACTCCGGTCTTATGTTTGTATACGTCTATTACTAGATCCCCGAGTTTTTAATGGTATTCAAGAACCTTAAAAATGCTATAGTGTAACTTTGACTGGGAACAATCAAAGTGAACGTCCGAGGTACACCATCGAAGTCCAGATTGTCCTTTTTCTCCGGGATGGAATCAGGACTCTACGTAAGACTAACCTGGTTACATCCAGTGTGTAGGCGGCCGAAGGGACCACCGAGTCACCATTTTTTAGACGGACACTACGTCCTCTGTACCCAAGTTAGGGACCCAGCCCTTCTAGGGAACCTCCTCCCGTACCGTTGGGTCAGGTCGTGAGAACGGACCTCTTTTGGTACCTGTCTCCTTGGACCACCCAATGTCCTGACTTCACTGGATCGTGTCGTGCCGTGTCAGTATACAGGTGACAAAGATTTGGTCAGCAGTCCCGTTTGCTTTAGGAAAACGACTCACCGACCCCGACCCACTACACAAGAGGTAGACCTTTGTCCTCACTGCGGGATGGACTTCGACTACCTACTTTGCACCTTTTCGATTACACATCAGTCTTTTTAGTTACAGGATATGTCAAGATTTCCGGAACAACGAAAAATAAGACCTAGTCTACGGACGATTATCGTTTCTCCAGATTCCAGGATAAATATATATATTTGTCTTAATAATTCTTGGTGTTTTAGTACGTTGGGATTTTTATGTCATACACCTATACAAACACACACGTACATAAACACATGTCACACCCTTCCTTTTATGTTTAAACTAACCTTTTAGGATTTTCCTATATACACTGAGGTCATTATCGAACCATTATGATTTATCATTGATTTATGATTTATTAAAGTATCATGATTTATCATTGTGATAACCGTTGGGTGAGATCGTGAGAACGGACCTTTTAGGGTACCTGTCTCCTCGGACCACCCGACGTCAGGTACCCCAGCGACTCTCAGCCTGTGCTGACTTGCTGAAGTGAAAGTGAAAAATGAAAGTACGTGACCTCTTCCTTTACCGTTGGGTGAGGTCACAAGAACGGACCTCTTAGGGTCCCTACCCCCTCGGACCACCCGAGAGCAGATACCCCAACGTGTCTCAGCCTGTGTTGACTTCGTTGAATCGTCGTCGTCGTCGTATATAAATCCCTTCGTAATAAGTATACATTAGGTATTTTAATAACTTATTATTTATTAAAATTAAACCCCAAAAGTAAAACAAATAGACTTAAAAGGTCAAAGATAACGTTAGATAACGTTAATTTTATCATTGATCCATGAAATCTTGATACGTAAACTTTATTTGGTTTATCGTCACAATAATTTGATAATAAAATTCATTTTTAAAAAGAAGTAAAAATATAAATTCGGTTAGATGTATACTGTTAATTAGATCTGGCATGGAACAACAACAAGTCAGCGAGTATCATAGACTGAGACACTGGGGTACCTGACGTCGTGCGGTCCGAACGGACAGGAAATGGTAGAGGACCTCAAACGAGTTTGAGTACAGGTAACTCAGTCACTCCGGTAGGTTGGTAGAGTAGGAGACAGCAGGGAAATAGGAGGACGGAAGTTAGAAAGGGTCGTAGTCCCAGAGAAGGTTACTCTCTAAGACTTAACTTCTACACGGTATGACTCAACATCAGTATGGGAGAATTGAGAGATGACCAGGGGGATTACTTTCCGTCCTTTTATTAGAAAGGAAGAAAGGAGATACTTAAGAAAGGTCACTGATCCGAGTATAAAACCCTAAATGATGTATAGATATGTAAAATAAGAGAGGATATTATTTGTAGGTATTACTATTGATTTTACTACTATTCTCGTTATTCTTCTTATTGTCTCATCGATGGTAAATAACCCGTCAGGGACACAAGGTACACGTCTTGATTCACCAAATATTCGTAATAGATTAAACTAGGTATGTTAGTGAGATATCTTAAGTAAATAAATGAATTATATATAAGTAACACGTCCATACTAAAGGATTTTTTATCTGACTTTCTATCTATAGACTTATCTTTTGACTTGACTAGTTACACCTCCTTTTCTTGTGAACATGTGCTAACCACCGTTACATTTAATCACGTCAGGGATACCTTATGTCATTCTTATAAGGGGATTTTTGATTCTTAATGGTATATTAGGTCGTTAAAGTGAAGACTCATATATAGGTTTCTTTTACTTTGTGATTAAACTTTTCTATGTATAGTGGGGTTACAAGTATCGTCATAATAAATGTTATCGGCTCTATTCCTTCGTTGGATTCACAGGTAGTTGTCTACTTACCTATTTCTTTTTACACCATATATACGTGACCTTACGATGATGAAAGTTTTTCTCACTGTAAAACCGAAAACGTCGTTACCTACCCGGACGCTTTATAATACGAATTACTTTACAGTCTCTTTCTGTTTATGAGATATAATAGTGAATTTACAACTTAGATTTTTTGTTTGTTTACTACTTATATTGTTTTATTTTTGTCTGAGGGTCTATATCTTTCGTTTGATCCCCAATAATCATACCTGTTCCTTACCCTTTAACTGTTCTATCCCATCTCCTAATTCTCCATGTTTGACACTGTATATTTTGTTTATTCGATGGCCCTATGTCACATGTCGAGTCCCTTATATCGGTAATGAAATAAAAAAAATTAACCCTATATTAACGAAACGTTACAACACAATCAAAGACGATACGTACGAGTCAGTGGGTCAGCACAGACTGAGAAACGTTGGGGTACCTGATATCGGACGGTCCGAAGAGACAGGTACCTCAAAAGGTTCGTTTTGATGACCTCACCCAAAGGTAAAAGTGGAGGTTCCCTAGAAGGGGTGGGTCCCTAGCTTGGACTCAGAGGGTGCAGAAGACGTAACGACCGTCTAAGAAATGGCGACTTGGTAGACCTTTCGGGTCCAAAGAAGACATGTTGTGACACTTAGTCGGTATAAATGTGTATATAGGGGAGGGAGAACTCGGTAACAAAATATTATTGAAATGTACCTCATATTGCATCTTTGTAAAACTTAGTGATACATCCTGTGGACTTTATTTATATTATAATATTTAGTTGATATATAGTTATTTTTATTTTAAATTATTTTGAACTTAACAAGTTTTTCCCTTCTGTGATTTTTCGTTTTACCAGGTAAGATTCTTCCTCTACAAAGGAACCTTCGCTTCGTCCCAATAGTCCACGATTCTTACCGTTTGTTGTGGGTTGGGGTTCACAGGTGTCTTCTTTATTTCTCTTTGACCATAAACGAAAGTTCTCGTTCCGGTACCACAGAAAATCGATTTCGGAACTAGAATTAAAACAAAGAGAAAGAAGGTAATTAAATCTCTCCACACTAGTGTCTTAGTATAAAGAGAACATTAAGACCAAAGAGAGGGATATAGAACGACTGATACCATGAACGAATTATGATAAATTCTCACTCTCTGAACTCAAGTTTTGTGTCTAGACGGTGAGTAATAGGTTCACCAGAACCACTTCATTGGATCGGGACAGTTCCGAGTCAGGGGAGTGAACATTTTAATCGAATCATATTAACAATTATCGTGAACTCTTTACGGACATCGATTTGTCCTCGTTGCATCAAGTTACCATTTAACATGTCTTACCTCAATCTAACGACCCAAGTTTGGGACCTAGGTGGAGAATGATCGGCACACAAGAATCTGTTAGACGAATTTCAAAGGGACGGAGTCAAAGAAGTAGATATTTTACTCTTACCATTATACTTGTCAAGGATAGAGAACTCAATTAAATATATTACACGAACTTGTCTCGACCTAAGTGTCACTCGAGATATAGGTACAAATAAGAAGTAAATGATCATGAAAGAACATTCGATCAACTCTCCTGATTTTTTCACTGACAACTAATTTTTCGTGAATCCTATTACGAAGATGTGTGTCACACGAGACAATTGAATATAATTCCAATTCCTCGGCATTATAATTTGTCTAACTACCTCTGTAACGTCCGATTATTCGTATGAGGTCCTAAATGGGAATAAAGACAAGAGTTTAATCCATAGACTATCGAGAGAATTCCGTCTTCACGAAATTACTACTCTATAGACATATTTATGAGAAAACATCGAAGGAATTCGAACCGTCAAATAAAGTCCATTAAGGACTATTAGTTTGAAAAAGGTAGGTGGAACAGTGAGAAGGAGTCATAAGTACCGACTAAGAAAGAGTGAAAGAAGGAAATGAAAGAGATAGAAAGTCCCAGATAGAGATTTAGAACCACTCAGGACGATAAAAAAAAAAGAACTCAGGGAAATAAAACAGAAAGTTCACTCAGAGGTACCTATCTAATCAGGTCTGGGAGTTGAATTTTTGATATATTATTGATTCTATTATAAGGGTTTGAGACAGAGACCTGACTGGGACCTCGAAGTGGACGTATGTACCATAGAAGTGTACTTTCAGATTCTCCGTCGAGTCTAAATTGCATCCATTTGATTTTATTCCCGAAGGAACCACCGAGTCAACCAATTCTTAGACGGACGTTAAGTCCTTTGGGACCAAGATAAGAACCCAACCCTTCAAGGGGACCTCTTCCTTATCCGGTAGGTGAGGTCATAAGAATCCGAAGGGACCGAGTCTACCATTTCTTAGACGGACGTCACTCCCTCTGGACCGAAGTCAGGGACCCAACCCTTCTAGGGGACCTCCTCCCGTACCGTCAGGTGAGATCATAAGAACGGACCTCTTAGGGGTACCTACCTCCTCGGACCGTTCGATGTCAGGTACCCAAGCGTTTCTCAGTCTGTGGTGTCTCGTTTATTCGTGTCGTGTCGTGTCGTCGTTTAATTTGTGTCCGGTCGATTTTGAGAATCCAGACTTAGAGAGGGGAAGTGAGATAAGAGTGGGAAGAGTTGTTAACAAGGAAGAGGACAAGGTCTCTCATTCTCCTTCCTCCTCCCTACCATTAAGAGAGAGAAGGAATAGTGTAAGTCAGGTAGGCGTTCAAGACTGTTTACAGCAGTCAAGTGAGGTAGTCTATTAAGTAAAAGGAGGTAGGGGTGGATATGGTAGAAGAAGGTTTGGTTGTGACGAAAAGGTAAGCTTATGACGTCGTCATAAGGTGGAGAGGTCAAAAGGACGAAAATGAGAAGAGAGCGATGGCAGGTGGGACATGTATCATCTTATGAGACGGACCTCGAGAGGTCGCCTACGGGAGACGTACCAAACACCTAACCACGACACAAAAGAAAGTACTAAACCGGAATTTGATGAGAGAGAAAAGAGTAAGACAGGATAGGAAAACCCGAAAAACTGGGACCTTGCTCAATTCGAAAACGAAAGAGTCCCTGAAACGGGATCTAAGTGGGCCATGAGTATTACGATAAAAGAAAGGAAAAAAAAAAAAAAAACAACTACGATAAATAAAATAAAATAAATAAATGAAAAATAAAAAAATAAAAAATTTAAAATTTTAGAAATTAAGAATGTACGCAAGGGTTTGTACTTGGGGGGAGGGTGGAGGGAGGGGTGTTGTAGAGAGACCCAGTAGGGGTACGTGGTCGGGGTTCGTACGATGTGGGTCACAGTCTGTATCTGACCGCTAAGTTAAGAATGTACTATCATATGTACAATCTTACGGTAAGAGGGTTTAGTAGGGTGGGAGAGGGAGAGGGAGACTCAGGTTTTCAGACCATATGTGTAGACACAGAAAAAAGGACAGAACGTATGTCCCAGCAGTAACGGTAGAAGGATTTAAGGTATATATACACAATCATATGACATAACCACAAAAAGAAAGACCGAATGAAGTGAGACATATTA